>JAHZNA010004681.1:0-39493 GCA_027743935.1 Sinodicranocentrus sp. ZH6 | reverse complement strand
TCCTCAAAAGGTACTAACTTCAAATGCATTGCTAGCAGATTCAAGTGGAATCCCCATGTTCTGAGAAATCCTTGAAATACACGTATGAGACTGGTTTTTAAAGTAATTGACAGCACGTATCCATAATGCATGAAAAGTACAAAATAACAATTACGAATACGGCGTAATTCCAGAATAATTCTGGAAACCCAATTCCTTAGTACATATATTTACCACAAAAAATATAGTCTTGCGTAACATAACATGGAACACTCTTGCATAACTTTAAGAGCTCGTTGAAAGAAGCAACATAAATAATGAATAATACTGGGAAGCCATATTTGTCAACTCTATATAAGAGAAAGCAAAGGAGAATTAGGAGTTGGCAAGTAATTCCACTTAATTAAGTGTATTAATATTACCTGAAGTTTCTGTTTTCTTCCCGAAATCCTTATATGATTGCTAATAAAGTTCCGCAAGTGGAGAAACTCTTAAGCAACTATGTTTCCAGATTCGCACACAGGCAACAACTGGAAAAGTGTACACGTGACGACAAGAGTTTCAGTCTAGAATATAAGTAGTCGAGGTACACACAATACTAGCTCAAAGGGACACGTGAGGAGAAAACACAAACAAACTAGAGTACCTTATACAACGGTTTCTTTTATAGATATATGCAGGGTTTTTTTGTGTGAGTAAAAGGTATAATATTACATTCAATCCTTTCCTTTACGTTTTATTATTAGCACTAGTTGTTCCAAGCAATCGGTGAGACTTTTCAGGTAAGAGTTCAATGTGCACCACTATGTCCTCGAAAAAGTTTGCTTTCTCTCTAAAGTTGACTCTGGTTTTCAAGAGAAATGCTTAGGTATCCTTAGGAATTAATCGTTTATACAAGTACGTAACTTGATTCGGAGGAGAACAAAGAAAAAACTTCTCAACGATATAATGTTATACAATTTGTTTACCGGAAAGTGTCGCCAAACTTTTTTTTCCAAAGCGACTTTACCGCACGCTAATTTACTTGATGGAGAACTTTTAACACGCATATATGCGCATAGCCAGGTACATGTAAATAAGATACACGAGGCGCAAGTCAAAACATTCTTGTCATACCTTTCTCTTCTTAATGTAGTTTGGTAGTTGGAAGGGATTTTGACAAAAGAGGGTCCCCGCTGACAAACAAATATGAGTATATATAGGCTTCCTGTCCTGTATATAAGCCCTTTATGTTTTTCGCTGTAGTTAGAGCGCGACAACAAGATACGAACTAGGTACAAGCCGAGTCGAGAGCAAAAAGGTGAATGAGAGTTCCACCATTCCCCACCTCCACGAGACAAGACTGTCAACGTATTTCACATTATGTGAAAGCAATAACTCTGTATTACACGCTGATACAGCGTTGCTCTTGTGCAGCGTATGAGAAGCAGATGCTGACGAATGCGAGACTCCTACAGCCTCTATGGAGGAAATGCAACCAACTCTGATGGAAGTGTTAGTCCAAGTATCAGTCACAAATTCATTAAATAAATGAACGCAACTCTCTATATATCACGTTTCCATAGGCTCCATTCCATAACGCTATTAACGCTTAATCCTTGTCGCTAATAACGAAATATCACTATGCTCCTCGTAGGGAATGCGATACTCAACTGAATGAGTTCTCTCTGGTGAAGATCACCACTGAAACTGGTATGCAAGCATCGTGCGTTATATTCAACTACCATTTGATAACGTGCGATAGAATGTGGCCATCGTTGTGTAGCTTAGGCTTAGTGGTTGAAGCGAACTCCAATGATGATGATATAAAGGAGCATAATATCAGCGCTATGATTACCGATTTACTTACTCCTATTCCTTCCTCTTCACTTCTGCCTTACTTCTTTCTAGCGCACTAGGGGAAATACGTATGCACAACAAGGCTATCCTACCCTTACTCAAATTTGATCCAACCTTTACCAACCTCTTTCCTTTGTGGCAACTTTCTGCAAAAGGAAGGAAGAAGAGTTTCTCTCCCTATTCCGCACTTGCACCACCACTGGGAGCGGATTAGATGAAGTTGAAGTGCGCCACTGTTCCCTGCACAAATGCGAATATGTGTGTGGTTTATGTGTAAACGTGTGTGGGGGAGATTCTTTGCGATTTTTTTTTATTTAGTTCGCTGACTCAAAGAACGTGTGTCCTCCGCATTTCTTTTAGAAAGGATCACAAAATAATGAAGTCGTTATAAAGGTGGAGTGTCAACCTTCTGTAGAGCATATCCTTGGTTAACTGCTATTATTTTCGGCTTTTATTAGATGAAATGACACTGATACATATGAATAAAGTTGTAACGTTTCAATTCATAAGTTTTCCCCACCTCGCTCACACTTTAATCTGAACTATATGGATGTACGGAAATGTTGTAGAGAAACGTAAGCGAAATGTTTCTTAAAGGGATTGCTCCACCAAATGTTCCTCACAAAATGCAATTACGATGTTGACTGCTTCACCTTATTTACGTACTACTACTGCGTGATTTGCTTGAAAATCATGCAATCAAGCTGAGAAAGATGACTGGTGTTTTTCAAGTGACTTTGAGAAGAACCATGATGACTCAATTCAAAGCAACCAGATTTTTCTTTTCAAATGGGTTTTATTACGTAGGTCATATAATTGCATATGGATTAAACTCGTAAATTAATTGATTATGCAGGATGGATAACTTAAGATTACGTAAACTTCTTGAGGAAAAAACACTAAAAAATTGTAGGATATGCTCTACACTAATTTCTTTTTTTTGGCCGGGGCAGAGATTATGAGAATGTAAATTTTCACACCATATCCTATTGTATGTCGGCTCAAATATTTATCTTTTTTAAGCAATCCGCAAACAATACTTTCTTGTGTTATATAGGCAACACAAGTTTTTTTCACTGTTACTCTCGTACTGTTCATATAAAAGCGTGTGCTTAACCTTAGCACTTATATGAAAAGTTGTTTTCTGCAGTGAACGATCGACACGAAAATGAACTGAAAAGGGAGCAAAGTGGAAAGTTTCTTGGATCATAATCAAATGATAATGATTACTATACTAGCTAGCTGCACAACAGGTAGGAATGGAACAATAAACTTTGACATAAGCTGACGTTTCCCATGAAATGCTTAATAACAAGCTTAATACAGCGGTCTACTGGAACTCGCACTCTTTATCATCACCATCATCATCGTCCGAGGTTCTGCCATTTTATAGGAGGTTGCCACACTCCATACTCATTTCATTCCTTTCTCTCTCCCTGTTTTGCAATAATAGCAGCTTACAAGAGAAGAGAGAAATGAACAAGACTGACTAAACTGGAAAACAATTTTTTTATATATGTGTATATATTATAAACTATAGAGTCCGGTTAAACAATAGGCTATGCATAAGAATGAATATATATTGGGTGGATGACTTTCAATGAAATTTATACTTTTTAACTTTCTGGACACACACACACACTCTCCCGACCACTGAACTATTACACTCGATATATGGCTCCCATTGCATGCCATTTATTTGCATTATATAAACGGCATTATAAAGCATTCAACAGTGCATAGCAAGCCTTTCGTTTCCCCATGTGTGTCAAAAAATTGTTTAAAAACATGCTTCGCTGTAGATTTCTTTAACTCCCGTCCTTCGCATCAAGCGGACTGCATCACTCATTCGGACGAAAACCCCGATCTCTTAGGTCACCTTGATTACGTAAGTCACATTACATAAACCGTGACTGAACCACTGCCTGCTGTTGTAGTAGTTCTTTGTGCTTTGCTTGGAACATGGAACTATGCATAATACTTTGGCTATCGTGTATACATGTATGACTTAACTTGTCTGCTCTTTTATGTAAGGATTGTATTTATTTTTGTTTCCATACTCATGTATTCATCCCATTTTCTCTACCTGCTTACACATGCAGAAAGAAATGTGCATATTTTTATGCTATCAAACAAACGTTCCATACATGAGTCAAAGAGTAGCATGTGTCCATGCAAAAGTGAACATTATATTCAAGTGTTAGATTATGGAGTGTGAATGGCTATCTCGGCAGATTACGTTCTTAGAATTTCAATATTTTGTAGTCAAACGTATGATGTGACAAAATGAAATGCTTGTCTCGTCAAGTATACATATAAAATGCTGATTTGAATGGTTTTCCATCACATTGTCATTACGTTTTAAGTGTGTTTGCTAAACAAAATGTCCAACGAAAGATTTATGATGACGGGACTGTTGGAATGAACTCTTTTAAACCAATGAAGCCGATGGATCATCACCGGAATGATTGGTATTTTCCTTTGGAAAGGGATTGATGGATAAATCGCTTTCCATTCCTATTTCTATGAGTTTCCCTTGGTATAATTAATGTGTACAAATAAAGTGATACATAATGGTTGTTTACTGTCGAGAAAATTGCTTTTTCACTTTTTCGAGAATTATAAGCATACCATGATTTTGCTAAACAGGGATTTAATGTGAAAAGCGTAGAAAATAAAAGTAATTATTATTTGAGTGAACAGGCTCAAGTCAAAAGTCTGAAGAAAGGGAGTATTACACTGTATCAGGATTCTAGAAACCAGTCCTGATTACTAACTCCTATTCTTCTCCATCAACCAGATACATCTCACTGGATAGATGCATATAAATGGATGGAAAAATGGATTTGACTTACTTCATGCCGTGGCATACATGGAGTCTGCAATGTATCAAAAAGAATGATGACTATGATGATGAGCATCACGCACTTGGCATCTCTGGGTGCAGCGAACTCCAGAAAGGAGAAGTGATAGCAGTCATTGCTAAAACACGAAGGAAATTTTGCAATCCCTCCTTCTCTCCATTCGTCGTGTGGCGAAAAAATCTGACTAGTAGGGTTTCTGTTCTGCTTGAGTTTTTTTTTGTAATTGAGAAAGACGTATACAGAAATATATGCATATTATAAGCTATGGAATGTAACTGACTATACGAAATCATGTATTGGTCTAGAGTGGTTTTTACTTTGTATGCACAACACTTGAACATCATGCGCTATACTTGAACGTTCATTTGTACCATTTTTTTCCTTATATCTTTCGCTCTTCTTTTCATGGAAATTGGATAGGTAGAAGAGGAATTGGAAAGTTTACTAGTTTCGTTGGCTTGGCACATGTCAGTCTTTTGCTCCAATGGAGGAAAACAAATTATTTTGCAAGTTTTAGTTTTGTAAAAGTCATTCACAATAAAAGTATAAAAGCGTTTATATGTTATGCTCCTTCTCCAACGTTCATGATTTAAATATATTTCCAGAATCATGCATGTTTATTATTTCATGCTACGCCATGGTTGATGGTGATTGGCATTCTACGGAGAAGACTGTTATGTCACTTATTTCTGTCACTGACTTTGTTGTTGTTTTTCGCTTTTTTCTATTCATTCGAATGGCATTCAGATTATGGTAATGAATACTACTTACTCACATCATATGAGTAGAAAGTCCAACTGGATGCACTTTTCGCGTACTAAAACTATAAAGATGAAAGTAAACTGTTGCTCAGAAATAAAATATAAAATTGTATGATGTAACGTTTATGTACACTGCATTATAAAAGCATAATTATCTTATTGGTTTATGCGTTATGTGATGACTGCTGCATATGGGGAAAGATATCTAGTTAATGATTGTGAATGTTATGATGAGATACATTGTTGGAAATTGTAAAAATATGTTTCAAAGTAAACACTACGTATCATTACGATGATATTATTGAAACGGCACCGCAACGAGCTTGCAATTAAACCTTCATTTTGTTAAAGGATTTTTTTTTATCTAGTCCTAAAAACAGTGGAATGGCACCGGCCTTAAGTGTTTGCATATTTTCTATTTGCATTGCACATTGGTCACAATGCAATCAGCTTCAGATAAATGTTCCATGATTCACATATCGATGCATGACTGTCAAACTTTTGTTTGGGAGGAGGTGGCTGATGGATTTCGAACTTGTGGTGTCTGAAACTAATATTGTACAACTATATATTATGCAACTTAGTAAACTGAAAACTTACTCAATACAGTTTCACTGGATATTCATTGGCATGCTTAATAGGTAAGCCATGTTATGCAAAAAAAAGTATTGCATAGCTTTTTATTACGTAATGTGTTGGACAAATTGAAAAGTTTATAATAACGCATATAGCACTCAAAAGTGTCAAAATTTTACTTGAGTCGGAAATTCGTACCAGTTTATTTAATATGAAACAGATGTTCAATTACGGATGTACGTCGACCATGGAATTAGATTATTCATTTATAAAAGATTAGCCTAAGGGTGTGATTTCAACATTTATTTTTGCATCAGGAATCCAAAGTTTTGCTTACTTTCTGTTCAACATCGTCCCTTGAAATGAGCCCAACAATTTCATGCCATAAACATAACAATTTATTATTTATAGAAACCGTTCGAGTCCGGAGTTCGTGTAGTAACATTTCTTATGATGATTGTAAAAAAGTTTTCATTTAAGCTTCTTCTTCACATATGTAGGAAGAAGAGTAAAGCGGCAAATGGTGATGTGAAATGTGAACATTAACCTGTGGGCTGGTATTGTCTTTTGGCAAACTTTACCATACATTTCGCAAGGGGGCTATGTGCGTCACATTATAACTATTTAAAGCAAATCGATAAAAGCAAAAGCCACTTTCTTGCACTATATTTTTACAAAATTAAAATTATTTTTTCCTTTTCCAAGTTGGCTCAGTATAGAAACATATGACAATGCAGTTAAAAATAATTCCCCGTCGTCAATTGTGTCATATTAAGCTTCAATCAACCGCATAAGACTTTTACCAAGAAAATAATCGATTTCAGTCTTAATAATATTCGAGGGGATCTATATATTGCAAATAAATGTATTTATCTGAGACAGCATATGTAATACTGAGCATGAACAAAGTCCTAATCAAGTAGAATCCTTTACTTCCTCTTAAACAATTTCTCCATAAAGGAATAATTGTGTTTACATTCTCTCAGTACCACCATAGGTACAACGACTCTTGGAAGACAGAAGGATAAAATGATACGAAAATTGCATCGAGGACAGAGGATTATGTCACCACGTCGTATCTATTCGTAGCATTACATAAGCTCTTCAACAAAATCGTCTAGGCCATGAAGTTCCCACTAGTAAGAATATATACAGGACCGTGTGTGGTCTGCCTGATGCATAGGACAAGGAACAATAGCGAAAGCCTTATGTGTACTTTTTGGAACATTTAAAATTTATATAAAGAGAAAAGTACGAGACTGTAACCGGAACGTTAACTGTAAACATTCTCTGCTACATTTTCGTCCAATGACACTTTCATAGAAAAGTGGCAATTGTGGAATATAAAGTGGTTTGCTCACAGTTTCAAATTTCCATATACGCCACCAACACATTCTTCATTCCTATAATCATATAATCCAACTCGAGTGTGATACTTGTCCTAATTTTGAAAAATAGTTTACCAGCTGTGGCATTGACGGTTTATATGAAATAATGTCATTCAAATACATGATGTGTGTATATCAATATCAATACTGTGTACTTGTTCAATTTGCTCCCTCCCTTCTTTTATACCAACATCTAACTTTATTTAGGCAGCACTGTTTTTTTTGCAAATCCATGATAAATTGTTGCATCATTTATAGCAGCAGGCCACACAATAAATGCACAAATACCAAATATATGTAGGTATATATCATATAGTTTATTGTGTGTTCTAATTTCGAGAAAACATGCATGGACATGGCAGAAAATGATTCATGCCTTGTGGCTTTCCTATTGTGCAATCCATAGAATTGTTATAATGCAGTCCAGCCATGATCGTTTTTATTCATGTAGCTAGCTGTTGGACCGATCATTTGAGTGGACCTTCAGAGAGAAAAATAACTTAAAACATCTGTAATTTTAGTTCCCATACGTCTATCATCCCATCGTATCATTCATGTTTTATTTCCCAAAGTATTGAAAGGTAAAAACATAAAAAAAATTCCGAGTTATCCTCTCTCTGACTTTGTTGTTGTTCACTCAGAAACCGTGCACTCAAAAAAGGCACGAGCGCCCGTCCTCTCAACTCAACTAATGCGCAATTCGCTAAACCGATTAGTTACTTGAACTTGGTTTCAACTGACACTCACTCACACTCAGTGTCTTCAGTTAAGAAAACTGCGCTTCGTCCACGGTAGATATACGAATACATACCATTACTTAGACTATGTACACAGTATACTGTATACTACTTTCACGTCATGCTCAAGTAACTAATATATTAAATAATATGATCAATATCGGTATAGGTTTGGCTGGATTTTTATACACAGTGTAAATATAAACATGAAATGTTTAACCATAAAAAATAAAAAAAAGACAAATGATCCCTGGGTCGTAACATGTATGGTGCAACTAAAAGCATTTTAAAACTATGTAACAAAATATCTGCAAAATAATATTTTGAACATTCCACAAACCGAAAGAGATGGACATGATTTATGCTCAGATTCAATCTTACATGCTATTTATTCAACGACAACACTCTGGAATGCCACTGTCTACACAAAATGTGGGAAAAGGAAAATGTCCAATTCATTTTGGCTTTCCAGTGATGCAAGAGTTAATCGCTGGATTGCGTTATTGGGATTGTATGAAAATAAAACCGAGATTCATGATAAGAGAATGAAACGCAAGAGTAATTCCCTTTAGAGTTTCCTACAAAATAAAACCCTCAGCCTATTTTTTTAGATTAAAAGTGAAGCAGAAATTATGGTGTAACAACGCAAAAGATAGGGTTAACTTGATGGATTTAGTGGTATTGGTGATTTCCCCAAGGATGTTCTCTTATTGTGACTGAAATGCGTTAAAGGTGCGTATACAATGTTCCGTTTAACTTAACTCCATTTTCTGGTGGATGAAGCTACACTACTATAATCAAGTTCAGAGATGAACAAAAGCTTGTACAGTGTCATTATTGTGTTACCAAATTCTTGATCATGATTCCTTAGTTGACTCTCGAAATTGTGTGTGTCTAAGCAGCAATATTCATTGTCAAGGGTGCATTTAGTCAACCTCGAAACGGCCGCTTGAATGTGCTCTTGCATGAAAAGCGCTGTGATTTATTATTACTTGTGGCACTATATCATCAACATCATCATCATCAACACAATCATAGTTAACATAATCTATCCGCATGCCTTTAGTTTGTACTGCCGATCCTGATGATGATAGTTATGATAATGAAAGATAACGCAATACTTGCAGGTATTACTCCATCACTAGAGAGTGCATCATGTTGGTTGATGATATCATTGGATATCAAAGGTATACGCACACTTACGGTTACATGATCATTACAATTTATATTTATATTATGCATATAGAGGCAGTGGTGGATGGATGTATGTTTGATCTTGAAACGAATGATGGAATGGAACCTTGGCCGCGACCTCAGCTCCTTCTTTTTCCTTCTTCCTGACTTCCGTATCAATTGATATTCAGCTTATACTTTTCTGTAAGCTTGTACCAGTGGATTTATGTACTATTCACAAGTCAAATTATTAGGCAACGCTGATGTCGTAAGCTTCTCTCGTTGTAAATAATCCAGCTATGGCGAGAGAGTCAAAAGACGCTGATGTTACTAGATATAACTCCTGATGAATATTTTTATTTTTATTATTCGTACGTAGAAAAGTTGCGTTGTCTAGCTTTGAATGACGTTTTTGCTCGTATTACTATATATTATTACGTCGCTAAACAGCTAACTCTGATGATTTCACAACTTTACTCGAATTCTAATAGCTAAGGCTAAGCAAAGTCTAGAAATGTTGTACGAACAAAGACTCATCATCATTGTCGTAAGCTGAGCACGAAATGTCACTCATTACATAGTAAGTATTTTTGTTATCTTTTCATAGACGTACCACCAAGACCACCAAGATTGTGTATATAAATATGCAGCGAAATTAATGGAACTATTTGGGATCAAAATAAAAACCATTTCTCCATTTAGTAAAATAAAAGTCTGACCATATGACTGTGAGTTCATGACTAACGTAAGTTATTTTTAAACATGTCCAGAGTCTGGATTACTCTTTTTAGCCAGACGGAGCACAGTTGCATCTGCATCTTACGGTAAATCGTCAAACAATTTGACGGTATATATTTTTTATATATATTCTCAAGCTATTTTCAGCAATTAAGAAGTTTTACTTAAATTCGGTGATAAAAAACATGCTAAAAATAATTCAAACCACTTTGTACCATGCCCAGCTTAGCAGTACCACACACAGTGCTAGCATTAAATGAAGCCATTACACAATTAGAAAATTCTCCCCGCGTTACAACATACATAAGCTGATGGAGCTTTATTCCATATCCACATATATATTACCTATTGTTCTCTTCTGTCCGATTACAACGCTGAGTTGTGTAGGAAACCACGACAATCCCTTCCTTGAACAGTTACAAAGCTGTAGAATTGTAATGAGAACAACTGCGAAGAGGCGTTTAGTTTGTAGATGGACATTGATATTGCATGACACACAACTTGCCTCCATCCCCACTACTTTGTATGGCGTGAGTTAGCTAATCTCAGCTAGAGGGATATCTGACGTAATCCTAAAAAAGAACTCTATCCCAACTTCATATTTCATGGTATACATCATTGTAAAAAAAATGTAAACGGGAAGCGCACAAGTGGCACGGTAAGTAAATATGTGCCACATATATACATTCAAGCTTAATATCCAGCGTCGGTCGGAGTCACATCAAGTCTAACCAAGCGAGAAGCAAGTAACCAATGACCCTCAAAATATATCTCCTTGGCTCATTGCAATTGACTTCACTATGTCTGTTCCTCTATAATATATATTGCTTCTTTTTTACTATTATTATCATAGATTATACATATAGTTGTTTAACATGCAATTTTTTCAAGTATCTTCCGGTTGCTCATCCATTCCGTTTACATCCCATACAAAGGATCACAGAACCTTCTACATTTTTTCTTTCTTCTTCACCATTTACATGCATATTGATTTGATTCGTGTTACCTTGCACTTTGCGCAAGTTCAAACTGCTGTGACAGTGCTCTCATGTCAAGCAAAGAGATTTTGTGTGTGTAACACTTGATTTGCATAACACTCCCAATTACCATTTTCATCCTGTATCCATTCCAGTGATTCCCTTAGAGCGAATAAACACCAATGTCCCATTACATTGTTTATGTACACTTTTGTTGTCACAAGTTTTTCCATGAGGAAGGGTTAGGATTTTTAAGGTGGAATTTTTGTAGCCAGAAGCAGGATGAATGGATGAAAAAAAATATCCTAGTATTGACGAAAAAGTGGAAGGACGCAAGGTTACTACAGGTAGTTTTTAATATATCTTGTATGAATTTTGCATGCATAGATATATAGTCAATCCAGCCCTTTAAAAATAATCATGAAATCATTTTATCATTATCCTATCATCATCTTCATAGTTGGCCAGATACTTCTCTGTTTTGCAAATTCTTTTCTTGGCAGCATCATCAGCATCATCTCACAAAAGTATAACTTGCAAAAACACAATACTGAAGATAATGATAGTTGAGAAAAACATGAATTCGCGTTGGCGACTCCTGTGATCGTTGAGCTCTTCTCATATCGTAAACATTTTTCCCCAACTGGGGTAACTGCCTTACTCCACGTAGTGTCCTGTTTTATAGTATGTGGGTGCCATATGATGCAAATTTTTCAGTTTGGTATGATATTGTCATAAACAAAAACTCCCAAACATGATAATTTGCCTATAAGATACGTTACATTCATGTATCATGTAATCGTGATATTACCATTACCTGCATCTGTAGCAAACCTAGCTGCCTACGTCACTTACAGAAAAAGACACAAGAATGTGAGCCAGTCAGTCAAAGTCCTTCAGTGCAGACGAAGCCGTTTTCATTAACTCCAAAGTCATTATCAAAGTCAAGGTGAGAAAGTTTACTGGCTGAATGGTCAGAAGGTTGAGGTGTTTGCCAAAGTGGTTTGATTATATACAATACCTATGAGTTCTTCATGATAGAAGAATAATACAGAGTTACTGAGTAAATATAGGAACTCATGTATAATATGCATTCTTTCCTACGATCACCATTATTTAACGTAACTTGAGTAGATAGCCTTCTTTTAATCCACTGTAGGAAACTGTGTCCTTAACCCTTGGGAGTATTATTGTAATGACTACATACATGTACGGAGTAACATCTCACCATTATTTTATTCCAACGTCAATTCACGCAAATCATTGCAATGAAGTTGTACAATTTTCTAGTTCAATAAAACGGAATTACATTACTTCTAAGCTTTTTGATACATCATCATTAGTTTATATATATTGATTGCTAAAGAAATCCACAGGTGGATAAAACACACATTCGTATTATCATCCATTGCATACATGAATGCTTGCAAATGGAAGTTTTTTCTCTACATCCTCTATTCTCTGATGATTAAATAGATAAATAGGTATGCGTTTGGGAATTGGCTTGTTTTGATGAATATTTACCGGATTGGCAGCATCCCTTCGTCACACCAATATCATCGACACAAACAACCATTTTTTTTCTCCATATTTGCTTGCTTACCACCACAGCCTCAAAATCCTACCCTCAGAAAAAAAGAACAACTGTGAGTGTGGAGGTAGAATTTTGTGTGGAGACGAGAATATGAAAAACGTTCATATCTATCACATTGGCATATAACAGTAATAGCATAGCTAAGCTGTGAGTGACCTTAAACCCTCCATAATAATATTACATGATTCAAGTACGATAATCTCGTAAGAGGTTACACCCAGTTTATGCGGGTTTGATGTAATAATAAATTTGTTCCACCTATCTCCTCTCCTCAATCTCTTTACCAGAGATTTTACTAATAGTCTTCTTTTTATTCTTCGTTCCCTTTCCTTCAAGGATTATATTTCTTTTTTTAAAACCCAGCCGCTATTAATTACGAAGATATAAAGATGACGAGAAGGAATGACGGTCTCTAAAAATAGTCATTTTCTATTCGTTAGTCGGCACAAGTCCCCACTATTTAGTTACAGTGTCATCATTGGCGCGTTAATGGATTGTGATCATTTCTGAATTTATACACCTATGGATTTTTTTATTTGCTCATCATGATGCGAGCAGTTGTTGCTATTTTTCGCATACTACGCTTTTGTAACGGTACTTTTGTGCAAATGAACCATTCGCTCCTGGCGATGTAAAACCTTGCGGAGGAGCATGCATCCCGAGCATTCATCCCTATAATGTGCGAATTCTGTTTGTGCTGTATTTATGTCAGTACCTGAATCAGCTCTTTATATCAGTCCTTATACGATTTGTATCGATAAATTTTGTATTCGATTTTATTACTGGTGGAATTTGTGTGGAGGGTTTGCCTGAGCAAATTTTAGCATTCATCTCCTGCTCGTTTTAGCAAATTTACGATTTATTAAAATGGGTAATATAATAATATAAAAAGGATTTGAACTCTTTTTCAAGTGGTTCCTTCCCTTTTCAAAGTAGTACAGATCGTTCATGGACGAGCCCAGATATCTGTAGTATGCAATCTTTTTGAATTCGAAAAAAAAGTATGGAATATAAAACTTTTTTTTCAAAAAGAAGAGGTCTCATCAAATATTCATTACCAGTGTGAACGGAAGTTGGACAAAAATGAGATTCGGTTATCTGACCCACTTTTCCCTTTATATGGCAATGTCGACGATGACAAGGAATAATGGTTGCTCACCGGTGGTGGCAGAGATTATGTGTGCATTATATGCGGGCAATTTACAGACTGGATTCTTGCTGTCATACTAGCTAGAATAAATAGCTTGACGAATTTATTGGAAGGGATAATAATTTATATATTTCTTTCCTTTGCTGGCTAAACGATGAAATCACAAGTAATCCATGTACAACACCAAAGGATCCTTTCAAACATAAATCTACGTGAATAGGAAATCAGCATTACGTTACCAGGATGAGTTTCAATCCAAAATTTAAAATCATCATTTGAGCTACATGCGTATTGAATAAAACATTACGTTTCTTTGTCATGATCAATGCCTCGAGCACATTTCACAGTGGGAATACAAACCGACTAGATCAAGCATAACCACATATACACACACACACCAAGTGAAATAATCTCAATGGTGCTCCTTTCTCTGCCATTGTGATGTGCAATAATATGTGCATGAGCTCACGCAGTGAGCAACAAAGTAGGACAAGAGGAAATGCAAGCATTATACGTACATGTACGGTTTTTTACTGTCGCGTCAATGCCAATGGAAATAGAAATAGGGACTGTAGACTACTTTTGCCATTGCAAAAATGCTTACACACATTTTACATTCACTGGAAAGGACAGTGTACTCATAAACATGTTTGCATGCACAATAAGTAAAGGCGTTGTAAAACAAGAATAACAAATTCTGGAATTGTACATTTTCCTGTCATTTTTTTGTTCGAGTTACAGAGTACCGTAATCCAGGTGCCAAACTGGTGACTCCCTTTTGGCCTACTTGCCCACTCTCATCTGAAAGCCAGCAGTTGGTACGAGTAACACCACCACTACACCGTCATCATCATCAGTAAAATGGAGGAAGGTGAAATGGTGAATGTTAAATACTCCCATAATAATATGTGGTAAGGTAATACATACAAACCGGAGCTGTAAGTTTTTTTTATAAGGAAAACATGTATGTCGCTGAGTTTTACATCTGAGTTGTCCAGCTGATGCATCTCGCCAACCAGTTATTGTTTGTGGGCTTTTGTGTGAGTGAACCCATAACAACATTTTTATCATGCACGTAAGCACGCATTTTCACGGTGTCATCGATGCATTTGATATGATATCAATTATATTATGCATGAGCAGCAAATGTGGAGCATGTTTCGGGAAAAGTGTGTCAGTGTCTAGTGGCCCCCCCATTCATAATCCTTCCATCCAGCCATTTACATATTAACATATGAATGCTAATATAATATATATATACTTATATGCACTGTGCTCTTCAAACCTGTTGAACACATTACATGACCACTAAATTTATAATATTTATTTATAATAGCCTAATTAATGACATGACTACATGACTTGTGAAAAATACATAATTCCAGTCAGTTCAAGTTTGTACTATTTTCCTTTACAAAAGACTCCTCCTCTACGCTTCACATCTCTTCCTTTTCCTGACAATGAAAAATTATTTAATTTTCTTTATTTTATCATTCAACTCTCGTCGAGTGTGATTTATTTTGAATATTAATATATGTTAAATTCTTTGAACAAAGGGTGAATAGAGAGACTCAAAGTCATATTTGTTATAAAAGCACTACTTTTCTTAAGATACCCACACAAGTGCATGTACGCATAGTCTCACTAAAATTGCTCCTTAATCATGGTTTTTTTCCTCACGCAGTAAAGAAAACCATCTCGTCATGCAGATCTTGAAGAAATGCATTCATAGTATACAAGTGAAATAGCATAATGTAAGGGGATTTTTGATAGTATGCATTTTCCTCATTATTGTAACGGCAGCCGAAGAGGAACAAAGCAAGACACGTTCTTAAGTTTTCTACTATACATTTACTACACACACCATAGTGAAATACAAGCTACAGAATCGAGGTCGCGGAATACTTTCCTAATCAGCCTGTAACCCCTATTATTTTGCACAGTAAGTAAGCAAGTAAGTAAGTAAGTAAAGTAAGCGAGTGAGTCTTGTCTTGAAAAATCACTCGTCCTCAACCTTAAACACTCCTGCTTTATTTGCTTGTTTTGTACATTGTAGCAACAGGGATTTTATTTTGTGCATGCGTCTTTTCTTCTTGATAAGTACATATACGGGATATATGGTAATCACGATGCTTGAGGCACTTTGAAAAAGTTGCAATTTCGTCTATAGCACATTACCACACACTCTTGTTGATCAGTACACTCCTCAGCGATTCACTAACTCCCACTGAAGTCTCGAGATTAGATCATGCAAGTCGGAATTCAACACGGACTCATGAGGATACACACACACACAGAATAGGCTAACAAAGAAAAGCTTCAGTATTCATGCATGCTTATGTGATGAGATGACATCAATTCCGAGTCTCGGTGCTCATATACTTGACACTGTTCTGTTCCTTCCTTTTTTGCATAGGCTCATCATCCTATTCATTTCACATCCTATACAAGTAGGTAAGAGTGGATGTATTGTGTATAGTGTGTTTTTATATGCTCCATATCAATTTAATGAAGAAGCATCTAATTTATAACTTATTTGCAAAAGTTATTATCAATTAGATCTGGTAAGTGGATGCAAATCTGGGGTATTAATTTATCAATAAAGAAACTTTTGACAGCTATCGGTGAAAATTTTCATGTGCAAGTCCCGTAGTTGTAAGTATGACTATCGTTCACCAGCTATCGTGGTGAATAACATGTTGATTCAAGTTGGTCTGAGATTTTTTGCGAGTAATAATGGGTGCATTAACATTTGTATTAAAATCCTCCGGATTTTTCCAATGCTAATTAGATTTTTAAATTAGAATCGTTCATTCATTCAGTCAGACACGTAACGCTTGGGCTATTGTACTCTATCATTTTTTCCTATTTGTTTGTTAGAGCTTCACTTTTTAACACAGAATATAGAGCTACTAATGACTTTTTTGTTGGTTTTGTTGAAGACTTTTTTCAAAAAATCAAGAGCGTAAACAACAGATTCTTGGTTAAAAATATAATTTTGATTGCTTTATTAGTTTAGCCTCAGAAACATTTTCGATTGTAGTATGCTCATTCACAGCAGATAATTCGATGTATCCCTATTGCTCTACGGGTACACAATGGGTTGGCAAACTGAGATCATTTTTGCCTATTTAAAGGCCGTCTACATTTTGCTCTTAATTTTGTCTATTGTTGAGCAGCTAGCTAATTTATGTATTTGAATATCTATCAAGCATGATTTATGTTAGTGAATGCACTCATCGACTCGACCCAACTGAATTTCTAATGTATTTTTCTTTACTACAAGAGCTTCTTTACAACCAAGATGGAATCTTATCTTCAGATAAGTTAATATTGGGTACAATGTACGAGAGGAAGTTTGAAAAAAATCAGCATTGTATTTAATATTTTCAATTTGTACTCGAAAAGTATTTTGAACCCTATGGCAATATTGGCAATACCATCCAGCTAATCCCTCTAATAAGATGAACACTCTAATAAAGTTAATTTGAATTTGAATAAGATAATTTTGCAAATATTCCTTCACGTCCAGCAATTAACGTCATAAAGGAATTAATTACTGTCGATGAGTCAGGATATATGATAAGCTTGACATAGTCAGGAATTTCGTATTTGTGAAAACTATCAAATCAATGTAATAAATAAATTATTGGACTTTTAATGACTGCCCCCCACATGAGCATTGGAACCGAATGTTGAAATTCTTCCAGATGATGTAATATTGGCTTTAGTCTTCCTTAAGAGAGCAGAGAAGGTCAACTGCCACGTGAGGTTTATCTCTATCTGGTGATTCCTCCATACACATTAGTTGTTGCTATGTCTTAACATTTAAATAATCCAACTTGTCGTTACAAGGATTCCAAAGTATCATGTACAAACACGAAATTCTCATGTCAAAGTCATCTTAGCATCGAATCAAAAACAAATAACTTTTCTGTAAAGAGTCCATCTAATCATATTTTTAACCTTCCATTCCAGTTTGTATATGAATACATTTTCTCAAGACGAAAATAAATGGTCAATTGCCAACTGGAAAATATGAATAGAAATAAACACTAGAACGTAATGTAATTCATCTTTTATGATAGCTGGAAGTCGCTTCACACTAGCCGCACCTCTCCATGCATGGAGTTAGCAAGGATTTCATATTTGTCATTGGCCTTTGCAAAAATCTTCCCAGATAGGAAAAAAAAACATCAATTAAGATGTGGATGTTAAACAGTTGTCCTAATTGTTTTTAAGATTTCCAACAGGTAAGTGAATCATGAGTCAAGTGCATCCGTTGCCCATCTTCCAACACCACCCAAGTATTATGCGTTATCATCTCAAACAGCCGTAAAATTCGCCCTCCCCTCGAGTTGATACTGAGCCAAGAGTAAAAATGAAAATATACAGAGGCTTGACAAAAAACACTACATGCCCATTTTTCGATAAGAATAGGATTACAGTTTAGAACAAGTATAAAAAACTGTACACACAAAATACTGGTGAAGTGAAGGCGGTTCATTTCCAGAAGTGGTAGAAAAAATGACGTGTTTTGACCTTTACATTTTCCTCTTTATCATAATCATGATTTTCATATATACACAGTGAGATGTAATTTTTTTGCAATGTTTACTATATTATCATATAACGTCTATATTATACAGCGCTGGCAGGGTCATTCCTAGTGTTTTGGTGGGGTAAAGTGCAAGTACATTAATGTTCTGCCTCCCTTAGTCTTCAGTGCATTGTTATCATTTACGTACATTCATCTCTTTTGGTGCATCACAAAAAAATAGGTAAATAACATAAAAGCCACCTCCTTTAATTGAATGGCTAAACAACGATGGAAAAAAATATGTATACTTATAATGGATTCATGTCATAAATAATTGCGTTGCAAAATATGTTATAGCACACATGGGAGTTGGTATATTATTATTAAACCCTCCGTATCAGATATCCCACCACCAAAGATAATTGCTCTAACATGCATAATACCTACATAATGGGTTAAACTTGGAGAAGAAGAGTATATATATATGAGAAAGCAATGGAATTGGTAGTAATTCTAGGAAAATTGGAGTATTATGCTAATCAACGTCAAAACAGAATTACTATTAAGTTGTAGGGATTACGCCTTGAAATGGAAGTTCTCTTTGGAATGAAGAAAATCATCCAAGAGAAGCGCAGCGCAATGGAGCGATAACCACTAAATTGAGTGAATGCTTCATAATAATGTTTTATGGATATACAAGAACGAAAACGATTGGGAATCCTGTGTTGACTCATAAGACGTAAATTTTCAAGCATGGAATAGTAAGAAGAAATTATTTGCACTGACATGGCGTACACAGTACTTTAGGAATATCACGATTACACATAAAATGTATGAGTGAGAAGGGTCCTTGAAAGATCAGAAAGGAAAAAGGTGGAAGAGGAAGTGACCCTGATTTTGTTCAGATGATCCTCAAAGAGTTGTACCAACAAAACACTATCTCTCAGTCAGATGCTTATTTCGATACAGCTTAACAGGATTCCTGACATACATAACTTTGTACTTTGGATGATGGTTAGTGAACATTTAATGCGTAAGCGTGCATGTGAGACGTGAGACTCTAATATCCATAATACTCCTGGCTGCTGTAATGCATCGAAAATCGCTACCGTTCTCGGAATGCCTTGTATGATGGAAAAAAACTTATTCCAATGCTACTTCTGGATAATAACAAAAATCATTATTATTCCTCATCGATCTAGAGAGTACAAGTTAGAGAGGAACACATCAAGTGTAATCATACGATTAAATAACATGTCCAAAACGGAAGATATAATAAGTGAATTGCTATAAAATTGGGACAACGTCACATCACCTCTCTGCATGATACAACATGAAAAAACGTCCGCTGGTAGGGAACATGGTTAGATTTATTTATCGAGGATGTATACCTCAAGCTCTTAATATGCATCCGTTATGTAAAGAGTTATTACTGCTATTGACTAATTTTTGGATTGACAAAGGTCTTCTCTGCTCCTTTCGCAAAGTGTAGGAAAAGCATTTTTGATGATGATGGCTACTGGCTAATGGGACGGTGATGCTTTTATCTAACAATTTCAAATGTATACTTAGCACTCTACAATATAATGATTAGTTTTACTGCTTGATATATTTTTGCGCAGAACAGCTTTTCAATGTCAATGAGTTTGGATATTTGTCTTGCAAGATCAGCTTCGTTACTCTCGGACTACCAAAATATTTATGTGTCTATAGTGAGATAAGTTTACATAGAAGTGCACAAATGCCATGCCATAATGACACATTAAAGCAGTTCATAATATGCCGCACCGTCTTTGTGCTCAAAGCGGCTAAATTGTATATTACAGCTATTTATGACCTAATCATATCGACCGAAAATTTTGAGTCATAATTTGGTATGCTTTTGTGGAATAGTTGAATTCTATTATAAAATATTTTAATACACTCATCAAAAAGGATTTGTCATTAGTTTAGTCTACTACGCTCAATAATGCTTCTCTCAGCATCTTTATATGGTCATATGAGAGCTCATGAGTGGTTGCGTTATCAAAACAAAATCAGGAAGTGGAACGATAAGGATAAGAGGAAAGGGCAAGGTGAAGAATGTCAGTTATGTCATCTTCATTCATTTTCTGCTACATTGCTTATTTCTTCAAAAAAGAAGAAGAAAAACGTTTGGAAGTGGTTGATGCGGATGCAAGCCTAATAACCGTCCGAGTGACCTGCACAGTGAGTTCCAACTTGAGTAAACATTTTTGCCATGGACTCAACTGGAACATTTGGGATTTCCCTGCACTTCAAATATAGGAAGATGCTAAATGAATGAACCTCAATTGTTTATGCGTTCTACAAGTTGTGTAATTTTGTTACTATTAGAGATTTCATCTTCGTGAATCGGAGCGAGATTACGACATATCTTGTTTCCTTCGAAGGAGCATTTCCTCACTGAGATCTCCAAAGAACCTTGCTGAATGAAGTTTATCACTTGTGACTTGGTACTTGTTCAATGCTTTGCACTCACATGTACAACAACCTCGCGTAAAAAGTATAAAATCATGTTTGTCGAACGGACTGAGCAGGAAGCATCCGACACAATGTGCAAAAATCGTTGGCCTTCAAGAAACGACAAAAATGAATCAGCAACTCACTGGCGGCTGCCACGCGTTGTTATCACATAATACCGCAACAAAGAACTACTGGGCTACCATAAAGGCCATATGAAAATAAGTTCAATCTCTTTCAGAATCATTTTCCTTGTCAAATTCGTAAAATACGCTTGATGGAAATACCAATCATGATAAGGACATTCAGGTAACAATAAGGCAGTATGTAAAGCGCACTCGTTTCTCGCTATAATCTCTCTCTCCCTATGAAAACTTTCCTTCATCACTTTTGCTACTACTCTAGAATGTGTCACATAAATGACGCATATATCTACAAACCACATACAAATCTTAAATCAATATATCAGCAAAAATCTCAGCTCTCAGTAAGAGTTCTATAATCTTACCTGAGGGTCTGGGCTGAAGTAACAATAATCCTCCGGTATGCATTGTGCAATGCAAACCAAACTTGTCAGAATCCAAAAAAAGATTGATTAATCCAGATTAGTTGTCTCGTGTTTCACAGAACACAAATGAAAAGTTACAGCAGGCAAATGAACTCACTGTTTATTCAATTCGATTTTGCACAGTAAACTTTATATGTCTCCGGCTTTCGGTTGAAAGTACACACACCTGTTTATTGACAGCAAGTAAATATATGAAAGTTGCTGTGCGCGTTGAAAAACTGACGTTCCAAAACACCACCAGCATGAAACATTACAGCACTCTAAGAGAGAAAAGTAGAACCAGCACGGATCAATTCCAGCAATAGCAAGTATTAGCTTTAGCCTTTGTTCCTCACTCAAAGCACATGAATCCAATTCTGTTTCACTTCATGAAAACTTGGAACCGACTGACAAGCTGAATAAAGACTCGATGGTTTTTCACCAATCCTAGTCCCTTACTATGTTTTTTTATTTTATTTTTTTTTAAATACGAAGTCAAGAACTGTTTAAAATGGAGAAAACTGAGAATAACTTGATAGTACAGGATAATTCACTGTTTTTCTTGAAAGCACCCACTGCCGGGTGACACCGCTTGAAACTGTTTGAAATAGAAAACTCGGGTTTTTCAAAGAGTCGCCTCTTGTTCACTTCACAAGCACTAACTGTGCTTCTCCACAAACAGGTAGACTGGTTTTTCAAAACTGTTGCTCAACGTTTTTCAACTGGATTGACACAACACCACACCTTTTTCATACGAGTAGTCTCCTACAACATCAAGAATTGACTAAGTAGCACGTAAGACACCGACAATGGTTTTTGAATCATCTTGATCCTCGGAGGCTCCGATGATAACTGATGTAGAGGTAAACTGTTGAGTAAGTAAATGTAAGAGAGAAACGTGATGTAACCTGGTCGGTTTACTAGTTCAATCGTAATGGAGTTAACGTGGAGTTGTTGTTACACGAACGACGAGTGAAGTAGTAGCAGAACTTACCGCCGTACCAACACTTTTTTCATGACTCTTCTTCCTTTGCAGCTCTTTCCTAGTCTCTTTGCTCGCTTGCTTCTATTAGCACACTAGCACAGTGTTCTGCAAACATGGTATGTTCCTCATGTTACATATATCATTGCGAATATACCAGCAATACAGGGCCGTGAAGCACCTTATGCAGTGCGAAATAAACGCTCGCTATCTTTCTGCAGTATTCGAATTTACGTGCAGTGCTGTAGCTCGGGATGATGTTCATCATCATCAGCATCTCGTGCTACTATACTAAATACACTTGATACGCTTCCTTCGTAATGAACATTTTCCTAGACTGACGTACTTCACGCATATTACATTATGCTGTAAATGTCAATTAGTAAATCCTCACTGCTAACCTTGTCGCATCTTTAGATTCTCATCTTTTGGCAGCCACCACAAACCACCTTACTCTGGCTGAACGGAACTTGTACACCGAGGCATTGCATTATTGTGCGTGCCCATTGTACAATAAATATAATGCCATGTTCGAGTCAGTCATAGAGATGCATAATGTTTTAAAGTGTTCTACTTTGCTTTTGCTTGAATTAATTTTCAGCATTATTTCACATAACACACATAGATGCAGTATTGAAAGGGAGGGTATATAATAATCCCAGCATGCTTACTACGTACACATCACTCCGAAAGAAAATAAACTCTTTGCGTGTGAGATGCTGTGCAATGAGATTAGAGAGGGTTTTTTGCAATGCAATGGAATCCTTCGCGATAATAAATGTGATGTGAGTGATATGGTGTATTTGAGAAAACTGTGTATATGTTACGCGACATTTCACTAGCACATCCGACCTCATAACATGCATTACAAAAATACCATGAAAAGGGAAAAATGATGGGCTTACTTAATGTAAATGTTGATGATGATGAGGTGTTGGGCGACTTGCCTAGGTTTCAATAGGCATAATGTATACCTAGTATCTCGGACACCATAGAAGTATTAAAAAGTTCACAGTGATTGAGACGAAGTCCGTATTTAGTCAGGGGAACCAGATAGAGCTCTTCTAGTGTTCCATTAACAGACTTAACTCGATTGTAAAGTATGTCGCGTGTGGGAAGGAAGCCGACTGTATTGGTTTTTCTAATCAAATACAAAAATATCAAATTTGTCTTTCATTGTGTCACTATCGAAATGAGCTTGAAATATGGCATATGCTAATAACACAATAATAATAATACATATAATAATCTACATAATAAATATGTTTTCGAATGCAACAATACAATATATGAATTCCCGTTGTTATCATACATTTCAATTTATTTGCTCTCTGGCTTTTGTTGGAAGCCACTGGTCGTCAACAATAGATCATCATAGCAATATAGCAACATGTTAGAAGGGGATCGATGTGGTAAAGCAACAAGCCTTTTGCAAGAGTTTTCCTCTGATTTTCCTCCATATCTACTTTTCCATTGACTCCCTCGATCACGTTTCTCTTAACAAATAACGAAACTTTTTCCAATGGCCAATGTCAGAGCTGGACATACATATTCGTGTGGTTGTTCTGCTGTCTGACTAGTTAGTTCTGCTCTTGTAGGATGTCTTAAGTCTTACGGCATAACTCCAGCGTACTTTCTCCATCACAACGTTCACGTTTCAAGAGCAGGTGAGCGGACTACCTTATACCTGCAATAATATATGAAAGCATGCGTTTGCTACCTTTTTTAAATACTCTTCTTTATGCATTTATGAACAGGGCTCACTTAATATGCGATTTCTTAAGAGGGCTGGAAGGGAAAATGTCTGCAATAATATATGAAACATTTTGCTAAATCACATCGGACTTACACGCCAGCTTCGCTGTCAACGGTAAAAGGTAATTCCAATTTTTATGTTTTTCTTACAACATATCTTATATTTATTCTAGGAAAGCGTAATAAAGTTTTTCCCCAAAACTGCCACGTGACCATTTATTCACAGTCATCTTTGTGCTTTTACCTTCAAGTATAACAGAGAAGGTAATTACAGCACAATTTTTAAAATAAAAAAATGTAGGTTTCTAGTGCTCCAATGCAGAACATGCATATAAGTGCTTCATACATAACTTTTTACATGTTTGCAAGCTTTATGCTTAATTTTCCCCTTTCTTTAAAAACCCTTTGCCTAAGACTAGGAAGAAGAGTAGTTATAATATATATTCCCTTGATCATAATATGGTCCACGTTATGAGTGAAAGATGGCAAGTTGTGAGAATTTTCTTATAGAAATTGCACACATAAATGCCACTATGAGGATGAGAATTGTTGCCGATGATCTTCACATTATTCAACTCAATGAAATAATGTAAAGAATGCAATATAAGCATAATCCTATCTAGTCCATTTGTGCGTGGCAGTTGGCAAAAGAGAAATATTAAGGTTTTTCCTTTGCTTTCCTATGTATCACCAGGTTCCTCGGCGTGGGTTGTGTGGCTTTAAGCTAAAAGAAAAGAGGAACAGTGCAACTCATTTCTCCCCAATAGTAAATAAAATTACTGCATACATTGTATACAAAAAATTATCATCATAGCATTGCATACACAGAAAACCACAGCCACAACTTATTCTGCATCTTTGAGCGATCTTCTTGCTCATCCCAACAGAGACGATGATGACGGTAAGCGAATAAGACACCAAGTTGCCCATATTTTCCTCAACATGAGCTCAAACTTGAAAGCTTGAAACTCTTTTCGTATACATAGGCAACCACACTCTGTAAAGTCACTCTCCTCGGTAAAGTTTCAATATGAAAAAGTATACATTTTTCTAGGTTCTACTTCTTGCTCATGTTTGCAATTCTATACTCTTGCTGTGTGTTGCGGCGTTTAGTGATCTAGACCTTGAAAAGCCTCGAGCTAAATAAAATGTATGCTTATCTCTCAACCAAAGTACTCTAACCTGAATTCCTTTTACACCTTTTCCGTACTTTCAATCGTCAGACAGTGACCTACTTTCCCACATCTACGGTTTTTTATTTCGCTGCTGCATGCAGAAAGAAATGCAAGCTTAAACTTCGCGTAATCATCTTCCCTTCTTCGAATAAAAACATGCATGTATTTACACACATATACACATGTCTATCAGCACACGTCGCTTATATGCTTACACTATAACACGAACCACTTTGAATAATGCATTTCCCATATATACCCAGAGTATCTAATCTGTCGTGTATCATCTCATCATCTTGGCTATTTTGTATTTCTCATGAATACGCTATATAAGCCCTCTCTATGTTATACGTTCGACTAGGCTATTCGTCACACATTAAAAACGGACTCAAGGTATAATTTAAATCCGTCATTTATTTCGTTTCGCATTGTGTGTCATACAGCCTCTACGTCGCCATCATCATCGGATCGTTGTAATTATAAAGGTGACGAATTTTCGTTACATGAGAGACTGCGTTCTCAATCCCGAGAGCTAAAGCCTCTATCAAAAAAGATCCCGAGGAAACTAGGAAGATGCTTTTACAATTGCACCAGATAGTGCAAACAATACAATAGGATATATTTTTGCGAGGATTGCATACACCATATCTCTCTCTTTTCTTTCTCTGTTGCATCCTTCATTACAACGCATTGTCAAGCTCAGGTGTATTATGCGTGAGTATTCATGAATAGGAAGTAGGTCTTTGGCACACTATTTCAATTGTATGATGATCGTGATCGTGGTAAAGCTCGCTCTAGTGTTGCCTCTGCTACTAAATCAAACAATAATGGTAATGGTGCACACGGGGAAAAAATGTGATGATAATGCTAGTAAATGTTGGTAATAGTACGTGCCTCATCATCCCAACAATTTACTTTTGTAAATTTTTATTCAACTTGTAAGCGCAGTGTACATGTAAACTATTCAAGAATACTCTTACTTTGAAACTTTTTTTTAGTTAAGACTACTCCCCTCAGTACGAAGAAGACACCCCTTGAGGGGAAAAAATTGTTGTAAAAGCGCTACATAATAACAAAATACGACAAGTGCATTTCCCTCATTAAACAATGCTGGCAGCTGGTTGAGCCGATGTACATATGCATATAATATGCAAGTTGGCCATATACGATCTAAATTTCAATGTTGCGTACAAATTAATATTTCTTTTACTAGCCTTTCCTTCGATTAAGCTATATACTATCATCCTTATCATCATCCCTTCTCACAAAACAATTGAATTAAAAGTTTAAAGTAGCTAAAGGAAAGCATTGAAAAAAAGCACAAGTGCAAGTAGTGCAATAGATACTAAGCTTTGGCCTAATTTACATCTATTAGTATTACTAATAATAATACCACGCACGCAATGTACAAGTCCGATATGATATATAAAATACATACCAATTACGAGCTTAATCGATGTTTCAGATATGTTCATCCGTATCTCTCTAGAAATGTGTGAACAATATATACATTTGAATCCAAGTGCAACTCTAAAAGTAGTAGGTCTAGGACCACATCTAACCTACATCTAATGGTCGGGATGTTTTTGTCGGAGTAATATGTAGTTTTCAATTTTCAATACGTGAAGAGGTGCATCCTCTCACATGATAGTGTTGTATTATTATTATTCATTTATCTATACAAAACATTATGAGCGAGCGTAATGAAATAGGAAGGAAACTGGTTTTTGCGAAAAAGGATCGTATATGTTGTCTAATGCCTGAGCTATGAGATGATTTGAATGTAGCTCTAATAACGATAAGTAGGTAGTGGTTATAATAATATAAAATCTGCAAACTACTATTGGACTGAGGCAGGACAGAGCAAAGGCTTCTATGAAATGAATGGTGCATTGCTGGCTTGTTGCATTGAGGCTCTTGCACCTCCATGGTTTCTTCCTCTTTCCTACATACTTTGCTCTTTTGTAAAACCCCAACAGGTATGCAGGTATTTTTTGAGAGCTTTATAAAGGATTTTTATGACTAGATGATTATGGGGAAATAAACCCAAACAAGTAACCAAAAAATATCTGTCTGCTATTGTATTTTGAATTAGCTGAAAAATACGCTAAAATGCTAAAGCTAATAAAATAGTAGGAAGCAGATGAATACTTATTGAAAATTCTCTTAAAGAATACCCCTTATCATCTATTGTCCTTCTTTTCTGTAGTATTTAGTTTATTTTCCATACGAACGGGCAAAAAATTCTTTTCGGAGGAATTACAAGATGTGATAACATGAGAGGAGCAACTAGTGCAACAATGACAACAGACCGCAATGAATTTCATAGTGTAACAACGGGACTGTTATGCTCATGTATGCATGCACCACTTTACTCATCGTCACACACAACAAAACCGACTCATATTTTTTCTGTCGCTCACGCTCCCAATGCGAAATAAAAGTATATGCCGAAAAAGCAATATATGCATGGAGGCGAGCTAAGTGAGAAGCGAGCGTCAACCCAGATTTTTTTGTCCGCTCATCCGGACTTGCAGCAGTGATGGTAATAATGATGAGAGTTCCACAACGTTTTCCTATTTATTATATTAGCATATATAGAAACGTAGGTAGAGTCCCGTTAGCCATGACTTATCCATTTTTCGGATTTCCATATTATCTGCTTAGTGTGTCGCTTGTTCACTCTTGTCAAAATCGAAAATGCATAGGAGGAGATGGCCACGCAGATGTTTGAATGAGCATACTTGTTGCGGATGAACCGTGCTTGTCATACAACGGTTGACCTCGTTTCTCTTCAGACAAGCAAAGATGCCATTGCAAATAATGTGATGCTTCTGCTTCACTGCTCCTAATGTTGTTACTAGTTGTAAGTAAGTGATGTGATACAATGACGATCATCATCATCCTCCTCCTCATGATCAACATTGCGTTGTGGTACAGATGTGGTACACAAACTTTTTGGGGAAGCGGCGGCACCACCGGTGGCACACAGATGTGGCATTAGTTTTCAGCCCAGTGCATTATTACAGGTTAATACTTATTCTGGTCTCTCCACAACCAATAGTCTGTTTTGTATGCATTACCTTTCGTGTCGTCCATTGTTCATATTTCATCTCATATTATATTTTCGCATCTCTTTAGGCAGAGCTACCCGAATGTAAATAAAAATCCAACTGTATCCACACACTTCCATATAGCCCTATCGCACCCATCTCCCTTTGACAATGGAATGACGATTTGAGTTGGCCATCATCAGTGATTTGACAAGCCATGTAGGAAATGTGTGAGGACGCAATAATGCTTTCATTGCAAAATCCTTTCTTTGCAAAATGTACTTATTTTTGCTCCGAGTCATTTCTCCGAAGTTCTCATCTCAACCCACCCACTTGCATACAATTCCTCATCATAAGAGAAGTGGCAATAATTATTGTGATGTTACAGCAACTACAATGATACACATTTTTATGCTGCAAAGATAGAATAAAGAAGTGTGAGCTTCTCAAATATTTTTAATGGATCCTTTGAGAAGCGGCAATGATCGCAAAACAGAGAATTAACTGATGTTAAGAATGATAATGGTAATGTAGGTGAAATTTAGTGTGCGAGTGAGCACTCTCCTATATTTACATATATGAACATTTATAACACGAGATACAATCTGTGTTCCTTTCTTCCTCTTCAACTTTTGCTTACAGCTATTATCAGAGTTGAGAGTAATGTAATACAATACAAGAATATTATTGTATTGTTGTGATACAACGGTTCTCTACCTATAACGTAATAATCTATGTGCTACTCCTCGACGCGGTATGTGTGTCACCCGTCTGCTTTCATTACCAAACCTTGACATTGCTTCTTCAATCTGTCAATGCTATCAGGGAGTAAATCCATTTTGTGATACAATAACAAAGCTTACACACATGCACAACTGTAGGGAGTATAAGTACACGATAAATGTGGCTCTATAGACAACTCGACGAGAGAAGAAGAAGAAAAATTCACAAAGCTTGAATTCAGGTTAACATATTTTACAGAGGAAAGCGTTAAAAATATTGTGAAACAACTTTCTCAAAATCGTGTCATACATCTTTGTTGTCTTCCTGATACTTTTCATTGTAACCATTATTAGGTATTCTCTTATGCTGGTTTTGTTATCACAACGGAGACGTGTTGTTAGACAATTTTTTATCTGTTGCAATTGACAAGTGAAAACATACTAAAGCCCACGAGGTCTTCGAAAAACATGTACTGATAATGGAAAAGAATTCGTAGGAGCATGATATGAAATAGCTCTCTCAAAACCTAGCCTATTATTGCTAAGCTATCAGTGTCTTGAAGCGTAATTCCATTTAAATTCGCTTATTATATCATTTTTTAGGCTTCTCCCAAGCAGAAAATCGAGCACGGGCCAAATTCGATAACCTATATGGAACTGTTGGCATTGAAGAGAATTTTTAGACGTCTTATTGAAACCCGAACCCGATTTACTTTTACAAAACCCTTGAAGTTGTTTTAAGAATCCTGAATAAATAGCACAAGCACACACATTTCCGTCCCTGTACCATGTTCTACGAATACTTTTCCTTCTGCTTGTTGTCTTCACACCAGATAAAAATCAGGTCATTCCCAGATATGCGTAAGGCAACAGACGGTTTGGTGTGTCCATGATGTCTGTATTTTCGGTGTCATGTAGTAGAACGTACGTGCAAATCGAATGTGAGCGTGAAATTTATTCCTGTTTATATGTCTACTTCGTCACCGCACAAAGATGGGTCTAGGTTTTCGAGTTAGGAATTTTTGTTGTGTTATTGCATCTTGCTATAATCTTGCATCCAACCACATTCTACTTTTTCTGGTAAAGTATGTAGCACATTTTGAACATTTATATATCGCGTCAGTTTTGTTTTTTTCCCTTCTATTTTAATTCGATCTCATCATCCATCACGTCTACAGTACAGCCACCTTCACTGCGCACTTCTTATTTTAGATGGGATTACATGTTTTCATGGTTGGTGTTGCCTTGCAAAAAAGCCAGCCAAAATGTTCCTAATGGCGGTGTATATATTTATGATGTAACTTGTGTAAATCAGAGACACTTTTTATTTTCTCAATGTGCAAGGTCGAATCCGTAAAATGTCAAGAAGTTTGCCAGAGAAAGACCCACTTTATGTAAGTGTAAGAACGCAAAGGCAACTTTCCAAATGTTTAAGTTACACAATCACACACTTTTCAAGTGTGTTTGTGTGTGCATACACTGTACAGAGCATTAATAGTAGGTCCAAGACCTCAATTCGTATTTTAAGAAATAGAATCCATTTCAGACATGATGCTCTCTTTTGTGAATGAAAGTGGAATATTAAATTACATCCGAAGGAAATGTTTGCCTGTTGTAAAACTTGGGTGCACTCATAATCTTCCACACTTTTAACTCGTTATCTCGGTGATCCAGTTTTTGTAAGTTGTAGCAAAATTGAAAATCATCATCACCTAGATTGCATATGTGAGAAAATGATTACGCAGGAGTAATTATAACAAAAGAGCTCATATTCGACAATATAATGCGACAAACTTTTTCTATTCTAATTTTAAAGATCCCTCTTATCACCGTAATAATGAAGGATGCTCCCCTGCATAAGTAATGACACTGGCATAGTCCTAGATAAAGTGAATGTGAGCTAATACCTATTCACATCTAGCACACTTACTTCCTAACGATATGAACGGTATCACATGTATACCCACTGATATAAATAAAAGTATTTAAATGGTACATCATAACAGCCGTTTATTTTTTTTTACATTTTTACTTATTACAAAAATAATCTCACAAGGGGGAAAGCCTCAGGCAAAAAGAGTAAAATTATACCGTCATTGTTTCATTACGAGGATTTTATCTAAAATCCGTACATATGCCACTTGATAATCATCCTTTTTGTAACAATACATAAACGAGGGATGATGATAATGAATAAAATATAGAGTAGTGAGAGAAACAAACGAATTTGATAACAAAATCTAGCTCACCGAGAACTAATGCAAGTGTGAAAACTTAAGCTCACCTAGCTTTTTCCCAACCTTACAGTTTAAACATATATAGCATAATATTCATAGTGGATACACAAAAAATAAAGAAGGAAAAAAAATATGTGCATACAATGCAAAAGAAAAATATTATGATGGGGACTTAACGTAGCGAGTAAAAGTAGTTTAGTAGTCGACCAAGATAAATGCAACGGAAGCGATGCGTAGCAGGTGTAGTAGTAGTGGTTTTTAGACAAGAAGCTCCAACCCGTCTGCATTTGTATTCATGAATTTTATTTGCACGCTTGATAATAATTGCAAGTTTTCATTGTCAAAAGGGAGAATACACACAGGAGTGGGGTAACATGCACATGGGTAGAAAACATTATTCTCTCGTAAACATATTCACTAACTCACACACGGATGAAAATAATAGTGTTAAAGAAATAACCGGTTTAGGATTATTATGTGCTTACAACCAACCAACAAAGCGTGTGCATCACACAGATACACGAGGGGTAATAGAAGTAGTAAGCTATAATAGGTCATACATCCGTCCGCTCATCATCAACAAATCTAGGTACTTATCAATGGGTAAAATGCTATGAGACTATGAGAAAAAACTAGATTTTAAGTAAGAACCTTCCTTTTTCGCTGTCTCAGCGTTGATTCAAAAGAAAAGTTGTATAAATATACCACAGCATCTGGCTTACCGAGACTGTAGAGCAGATATATATTCTTTAACAAGTTTTGCGCACATCTCTATAATTTCTAGTTGCATTACGGTGTAACCTACCTTAACTACTGTGAACACAACGTAAGTGTGTTATTATGGCTTGATGTCGATAAAAGGGATAGTTTTCTGAGGCAAGCTTCTTATGCATTGTTTGTTTTCTCCTTTTATGAATTTTATGCAAAATATACATAAGTTCAAAGGGGAACTAGGCATTCAATCTAGTTTCCGTATTTTGCTAAAAAAAACTAGTACGCTGATGAATCTGCCCTTTTTGGATGTCTCAACTGCCAATTCATTGTTTGGAAGAACAAAGTTTGTATTTTTGCCAAAGGAGATGGGAGCAGACAAGAGACATTGCTTTTGAGGGTCAAAGTCAATGCTATTGTCATTACCATTGTTGCATTCTTGTATCTACTTGACATGTCATTATTCATTGCAGTAGTGTTGAGGAGCTGCCTAGATGTATAAGGCTGAATCAAGTTTTATTACTATTAATGTACACTTTTGCTTGGATGTATATTATTCAATGATTAAAAAGAACAAATTGATTTTCTAACCAAATTCGTTCACTTTGCACAAACGGAGAAATGATGAAAACCTTTAAAGAGGACTAATACTCTAATCCAAAAACGAGTTTAATAAAAGGATATGCAAATGTTGCAGAAGAAACCCTTTCTATTTAGTAGCTTTTCATCCAATGAAATCTATATAAAACTTTAAGTTCATCTTGAAAGAAAAAGGGGCTCACTCTCATCATCACTTTTAGTGCGGATATAATAAAGCCACAATGGACTGCCTTGTGTGGTACTACGTATGTAACTTTTTGTAACTCATCATCATCATATCACGATCAAAAGATTTTCAGTGTTAATAGATTCACGCGTTTTTCTCTCTTCTTCTTCTACAAGCAAACAAACTACCCCTACCTGGTTCCGCTCTCCATAGTTTTTATATACACTATATGGGCAACAATTGCAGCAACAAGTGAAAACACATTGGGGTGTAATACAGCGAAGGAAAAAACGAGGTCTTGTTCAACAAGAGTATTACTCTAGGTTACTAGGTTACTGCATCATCGTGATCATCATCCTCATCTTACTTTATTTACACTGATACATTGTAAGAGTTACTGAGAATCATGACTTCTTTACAAAACTTATAATATGTTGATATATTTATACATATATATATTTCTCCTCAAAATTATCTCAATAATCGTTGCACTTTGGGCAAGCTCAACAAAGTCATGAAATTTTAAAGTAATAATAATCAGAAACATTATTATACATTCAAAGTGAACACACAAAAAGTCATGTGATAATAATGTCCGCAGTAGCTTCTTTCAAGATCATTTAGCTGTGCATAAAAAGGATTTCATAAGGGATGTTTTAAAAAAAATCATCTGTGACAGAAATTTTGCTTTGAGATTGTCAAAGCGTCGATTTAAAAAGGCTTGAAGTTTTTCGAGAAAATATTCTATTGTGCAAAAGTAAAAAAAACAAGGTTGTCACATTTCTCAATGACAGAAAACATGACAGGGATTTAAGTTGATGGATGAAATCAATACGAATTTTTGTATGTATACGTTCCCTGCATAAAAATTTGATTCTCTCCTGTACCTATGTACAACACAGAGAAAATGTCACCTGAGACAACTTTGAAGGTCAACCTTGCAGTTGTTAACTTGCTTCTTGGTCTGTCTATTCATACTGAATGATTTTCTAAATGAGAAACAAATCAAAACTGCAAAATGACCATTGCAAAGGTTAGCAATATTTTGAATTCTGAATCATATATCCTCTCTTTTTAATGTCAAGCAATTAAGCTTAACAAACTGAAACCTGATGTAATGCATAAATTAATACATTTCTCTCACTCTGAGTTTTCTACACAAAATAAAATAATACTTGCATGTAATGAACCCCACACAAAGTGTACTCGATATAAGCCTGGAATGATGAGATGTTATCGATAAGGTTGATCATATCAGTAAAATAATAACAATACAAACCTCAAAGTGACTTATGATGATGAAGTTGAATCAAATTGAAATGGAGCTTGATATAAACGATTAGATCGTAGTTATTCTAGCCGAGAGGAAATGGTTATTTTCCACGTCGTCTCTCGTACTAACATACCAGCAAATGATGAGCTTAGTTGTTCCTTTAATACAATAAAAAATATCTCCCTTCTCTCTCTACTGCCCTAGTTTCCCATCACATCATCTGAAAAAGTAACCCATGTACTACTCTCTGGCGCACCGTGATCAGCACACGACTAGAACCATCCACAATGTACTTGATATGCAGGTTGCAGACACAGGAATTGCTTATTAATGCTCACTTATTCCTTCCTTCCCCTCTCTATACGAGATATTGTATTGCTTTTACTGCAAACCAACTTGCCATTTTACTAACTTCACTTTGTGTTGTTGCATGAATCCATTAAGCTAACTGGTTACAACTGTTTCAGCTGTGGGTATCCTCATCCTCCTGCTCTCACCACTTTTCTGCATTTGTGAAAGTTTGAGCTTTAATACCTGTATATCAGCGTGTGCAGCGCTAGCGTAATAATAAGGAAAAAGATTACGAACGTGGTATTACTTTGTTTCTTATTGTGCTACATTCGACCATTATATATTATTGTAGTTTTGTGTGATTCCTTACGTATTATTTAGGTGTTTATGTTGCGAGAAAATTTTCTGGTACAGAGACAATCTATACTTGGTGCAATTTTGAAGCCCATATGTGAATTTATGAATTTATGATGCTCGGCCGTAAAAAATGTATATGAGGAAGATGGTGACGTGCAGTATCATCATCAAATGTGCATTATTATTTTCCATTTTTTTCCTTTGCCGCAAACAAAACTTCCCCATATGCATTCCACTTTCCATATTGTTATGACTGCAGTCCCCAAACACAGTCAAGTGCAAGGCAATCCTGCTCTCAATTAGATATACCTAGATTCAATGCTACTTCTATCTAGCTGAGTTAGTGAGTTAGTCTGTTCGTATTCAAATAAACTAGTTTCGTAAAAGGGAAGTTAATTTTACTCAGGACGTGTTTTAATATGTCTATGCGGTTGCGTTTCTCAGAGATTGCTTTTCTGCATTCGAATAAAATATCTGAATTAATCAATTCAGGAAAATAAAGTATCTGTTTTCGATTTTAGACTATTCATGTCATTTTCTGTAGGCGTAGACATTTATTGCGTGCTTCCTTTTTACATGAAAATTTTAACCAAAAAGGCAAAGAATAATACACGTATTGGTTGTTTTCATTTTGAGTTGCTTTGCTGAATATGCATACAAATACTTTTAACATGTCAGTTTTCTTACTTTGTGAGCATTTCTGAAAATAGATGATCCAGGGTCTGTCGCAAAAGGAAACAAAAATCATATAGCATTTCAAGTTAATTAAATGACGACAAACAAACCCCATTAAAATCAATATTTACAAAGCATGGCTATAGACTAGACAAACATTGACTCTTTTCGGAAATAGTAAAGTAAGATTAATGAGTAGGAGGCTTTAGATTAAACATTTCCAAAATAAATGAGGTCAAAAATAGTCAAAATATGAATCAAAAAGGTAGTCTTCCATTATTACCCACATACTGCCATTTCAATTGAAATAAAAATGGAATGTTAGTAGGAACGTAACTAGAAGAGGTATTGTCCATTCTGTTTTTCATACTCGAAACCTAAATTTTCATAGACCAAAAAAGAATACTCTGGCATTGGCTTTTCTCATTCAATATCATATTTAATGTCTATATTTTTTCGGTTTTCCCGTATGTCACGCAATCCAATGAACATACATGATATTTAGCAACATAGCTGAATGATGTGTCCTTTTTCATGTTTTGTATTATATTTATGTCTACACACATACAGTGAAAGAACTCGTGCCACAATTCAGGCAACCTGTTCCATAATAATTCAAAATGAAGGCAAGAGAATGAAACAATAAATATTTGTATAGAGCAGTGAGAAGGGTAGTGAGTTGTCACGTTGCACTTCACGTTTTGAGAGGTTTTAAATTTGAAAATTCCATTTAGTGGAGTAGAACACACGTTGTCACGTTACTCCGTGGTTTGCTGCTTTCAACACAATTTCTAGCTACTTCACTTGTTGTAGTTTGGCTCGTGTAATTTTTCGGATGGAGAGAGACATAGTCCCTTTTTTGCTTGGTGTGACCACTAATTGGAAAATTGAGATATCCGCGACATCGTCATAGTCATTTTTACTCAAATTCTATAATGTACTCTATCTAATGTCTCATAGCAGTCATTATAATCTGGCATGTGCACTGGATTAGGCATTCTTAACCTAGAAGGGATATAAAACAATATGTTAATCCTGCGATTTAAATTGTCTCTTAAACCATAAAATTAAAGAGGAAATTTCCCCTTTCACAAGTTATATAAAAGACAGTTCATTTGCCAAAGAAGTAAAATAGACTAATCACTCTTTGCAAATTATGCATTAGCTCACGATCAGTTGGAAGCTCCATAGAATGAAAAGTTGGGAAAAGCAACTGCATATTTTATGTCTAAATTTCGTTTCCACGTAATGAATTAAGTAACATTTTCTTAGTCAAACCTATGCACGTTTTGGATGTAAGAGGAGAGAGGAGAAATGTAAGTAGGCTGGTAGGCATGTGAAGTAAGATTTCATAATAAAGCTCACGTTTTAACTCCTTTCTTTTGCACGGTCTATATGCACACATACGCGTTCCTATATTGAGCCGTATAGTCATTCACTCTCTCAACTCTATAATGAACACACGGACCTTAAAAGGCTTCAATGTTTTATGCTATATAAGGCTAAACATTTTTACTTGCTATGAAAAACGCGACACCAGTCCGGGCATTTCATGCATTATATATTTGGTATCTGACGGGACAAACGCGAATTTTCTCATCGTAAATAACCAACATAAAGCCTGTTTTGTAATGTAACAACCTTTTACTTTACGAATACATGTGCAAACAGATATGCGCAAACAAAGAAATTTTGGGAAATACTAAAAAACCGCACTCATTTAGCAACTTATATACGCTAGAAGTACTAAAATTTATTGATGATGCTAAAGTGCTTCCTAAAATTTGGCTGTAAAGCAAACATGAACGCGCTCTTATATCAGACGAAACATGCTGATATAAGTAAACAAAACTAATTAGTAAGAAATGAAATGGCTGGAGTCTCTTCTCATTTCGTAGACATGAGATTGCTCAGCAACTTGCAACAAATTTCTAGTTTATTCCATCAAAGTAAATTAGATCAAATACGAAAAAGCTGGGACAGGAGAAAGTTACATCTTTTCCACCATCATATAAACACTACATTGACTGAATCTTTTCATGGAAAGAAGTAAAGTGAACCACGAGTTTGGGTTACCCAGAGCAATGGAAAGTTTGGATGAGCTCCCTCATACATTTCTATTTAATTGAGAAATTTGGAAGACTTTCAATTATTAAAAGCTTGTAAAAATACATTGACTTGTTCATGAGGGGCACATAAGCTGCCAGTTTGAAATAAAGTTAGCAATAGATTGAGTAATGGATTTGCTTCAAGTTCAACGGAACAAGCAACAGTAAATATTACTACGGGCAAGAGAAAGGCTTAAAACGTGAGCTTTTTTCGTTTAAAATCCACCACAACAGACATAACATGTACACACCGCCAGTTCCAAGTATGTCTTATCAAACAAAAAAGTATTTTCACCGTCATGTTGGACAGGAGGACGATGTACGATGAATAATGTTGTATGCGCTAACGTTCAAAACTGAACTTCCGAATTTTATCACTTGTAGACGTATACGTACGAACTTAGATTCCATGACGCTTTCCAGAGCAGCACGTGTTTCAAACATGTGAGTTATGCAAAACACGAGACATGTTGCTCACGTTTCTTTCGACCACGTAACTCCTAATTCGCCTGCATACAAACCCACAAACATCTTATATTAAATATGCAAACAAATGCTTCCTCGAGTGTTCATATAATTGTGTACAAGACGAAACAAAAGTAGGGCCGTAAACTCGTTATTTTGCAAACCCACATCGGGTCGTTTCTAATTTCATTATAAAAGCCATTTGCATTTGCTCAATATTTGTTATGGCATTTCATAGCCCAGTAGACATGTAATCATCAAGCTATCTAAAGCATCTATATTTAGAGTTGTTTACACCATTCCCAAATGACATGTTTCAGCTCACAAGACAAAGCAACATCATTACTATCATGTGAATGGATGGTGATTGCCCATTGCTCAAAATGTCACAATGTGTGGTGACAGGAAATGGTAATCCGACCTTCCAGGAATAACAACAACTTATAATAGCTATGACATTTCCCGATCGTGATGTCTGTGAACAGCCGCGTTTATCTTATGTGTTTGTTTTATAATATGTCATAATCATAATCGCATTTTCAATATGATAGTCACATTCTTGGCTATGAATGTACACTTTATGTTCCATGCTGGGCCCACTTGTTTACGTATATGTTCATGAGACCAAAAACTTTCAAGGTGAATAAGCAGTATGTAACAGGCTTTTCTCTCGTGCCGTGCCACACGTGTCTCTTTCTTTCGTACTTTCTAACTGGAAAAAGGCACGTTTTTCATATTATCATAAGGCTTTTGCCATTCTTCAATTATTCAGACACATGTAGTTTTCGCATGGGGGCTTCGCAATCGCCAATTTAATGTTTCAGCTTCTCATTTAGTTTTCTATTCATTTTTATTTTGCTGCTTGTTTTTGTGCTATATGATGCCGGAAAAGGGCTAAATTATATTAATTGTCCCTCTTTTCCTGTAGCAATTACCTCGTTAGGGCTCTACTCAAAATATTAATCGTTTTTAGGTAAAACATAATATTATACAAGTACTTGTAAATGGCAGCTGAGCGATGCAGTCCAGATAATACATTATGTAAGATCCTCACCATTATATTGCAGGATATCTTTCAACATATCGCTAGTAAAGTTGATGCAATATGAATGAACAAACTTGACTGCGCTTAATATAACCATTTTGGTGGATTTAGTGTTCAATTATCTTGTCAAGCTTATCTTACCCCATTTATTTTTGCCTTTAAGTCCATCGATCCCTTTTCCTCTGTACGATATTTTTACAGGGCACTGGGGGCTATAAAGAATCTACCAACCAATTCTGTTGGTTTTTCTCTGACGCATTTCCAAAAGAACGAGCATTCAACATTACACGAACAAAATATACTTATTTGCCTACGGACATTTACATTTCATGAATCCATTTTTGTTATGCAAGTCTCACACATTTCTCTTGCCTTGTAACGCATTATTTGTCTGAATAAAATTCTTATAGTTCGTGTAGAATTCATAAGTGTGAGTAGCTTTTTATTATGTAGAGTTGCATTTGCACTTTGTTCGTTTTGTTCTTTGTGAAACTAGAATAGTCTGGAAGGGTATTTTCCCTCGTCTTTCTTTGT
>JAHZNA010004680.1:0-19437 GCA_027743935.1 Sinodicranocentrus sp. ZH6 | reverse complement strand
TGTCATAGTGAAGCTAACACAGAGCACTACTCAAAAATGCAAAGAGTTTTGTACTGGGGTCAAAGGTCACGTGGGATTTAATTTCAAAATTAAATTAGATTGAGCAACCTATGACATGTGATACACCAAATGAAGCTATTGGAGAGTAGTGCTCAGTACTGTGTATAGTTTTAAACTGTAGTGTCGTAGCATGACATATTAATAAACTGATGATAAAAGCTGAATCATTCCAAGTCGGATGATATGAGAGAGTCTAAGTGAGATATTCCGGCATCAGTGCGACATCATGTGGTCATATGACCAACTAGTTGGATTATGAGAAATAAAATACAATACGGGTTATATAGTAGTGCAGTGAAAAGTCCATTGTTCTTTGAACGAATAGGAATAGATAATTGTTACATGACATTGTAACATTGTATATATTGAAATAGTCGGAAGCTACATTTGAATAGACGTGCTGTATTTATTACACTTGTAAAGACAACCGAAATACATATTGTGCAAGCACTTTGGTTTTTCGTAGTTAAGTTACTTTGGATTTACTGGATTGGACGAAGGAAGAGTCATATTTTAAAAAATTTATTGTACGCTAAAATGGATGAAGTTATTTAGACGAAAGTTTTGTATTGGAGATTTTGTAAGTATATGACACAGGAATGCAATCGAGATTTTGTGAAATAATTCGGAACTGAGCGGCTTTCCAGATGAAATGCATCATGATGAGATTGTACATGACGAATAACGAGTACAACGTACCACATGCAACCACACACTCAATTATAAAAACAAGGTTAGTTTTCCTTTTCCGTTAATCTGACAAGTCATATCAAATTTTACATCTTCTGACAGTACCCCATTTCACCATCTCCTTCCTGCGAATGCTGAAAATCATTAGATATTAGATTCTACTGCAGAAAAAAATTCAAAGAATGACAAACTAATGGGGACGGGGACTAGGGGATTTCCTTTGTGTAGCCTTAGCTTGGCGTTGGCCATATTATTTATAGCTTTGTATGTGACAACGCTGACGACGCTTAAGCACGAATCTGCACAGAATTAAAATCCTTCGTGCTGTCATTACCCTTTTGTAGAATAGAGAGTAAATAGGTTTTTTTTGAAGTGGTAAACTACATAAGCTCCTACTGTACTGGAAGGGAATGAGGGAGAGCATCTTCTTCAAGGACACTTCAGTCAGACCCGCACCCTCCACACCGAACAACTCTTCTACTGCACTACTATACCTATACTAGATATATGCAAAATGCTGCTGAGAATACTGCGTGATATATGTGTTTTAGAATATTACTACGCAACGCATATGCACATAAATTGTATCCTGCCTGATAGATCCTGAATCCTGAGGAGTTACCGAGTCGAGTTGAGTGAGACTGACAAGCATACATAGGCAAGCATTTGATACCATTTATTCCATGCAATCTACTACTTTAGACCCGCGTACCGAGTCACTTTGTTTGTTTGTTTGTGTGACTGTCACCTGTCACTGTCACTTTACGTTGGCATGGTCAGTTTGTGTATTGAATACCATGAACTTTGATCGTAGGCTTACAGTATAGGTAACCTGGCAACACTGGCATGCCCGACTGACTAACAACGAGGCAATTTTAATTCGCATTCGTAACGGATAATTTAAACTCGGACCAAACATGCATTATCTACAATCTGCAATAATGCAACTTCTAATTCTGATGATTTATAAAGATATTTATAAATACATAATTGTAAACACATATAAAACATAGTCATCATATGTATGTTAATGCTATCATAAATAGATATAAAATATATAATAACCTTAAATACCATAAACATAGAAAAAGATATTTGTGTTGGAGCTTTATTAAAACAAACTGAAAAGAACAATCATATTTCCTTAAATTTTTACGAATTTAACTTCTATAATGGTAACCCTATCAAAACACGACGCACGACATTTGATTTATGTATCAAAACCACAAAGCATTTCCTTTCTGTATTGAAACATAACTAAATAGTTGATTTAAATATACCAATTGGACTAAACCACTTGCAGCAAAACTTCAAACGCCAATAGTAATACAAGCAAACACAATTAAATATTAACAGTAACTCCGAAAATGGTATTAAGAAAATAGTGATGTATAGTGGATACCATAAAATTAAATATTGGTTAATAGAGAATCCTCTACTTTGTCGTTGTCAGTTGCCATCACTGAACATACCAAATGACAAATATTTATAGTAACACAATAAGAAACATACATACAAGGCATTTACGATAACATAATCCTGAATTAGATTAATGTGTTATTTATGAAGTCATCATTATGAATATCATAAAAATTCTACTTAAGTTGAATTGATCATAAATATAATGAAAGGACTATTTATGATAACATGATCACGAATATAATGAAAAAGCTATTTATGGTAACATCATAAACATAATGAATTGGCTATTTATGATTACATCCTAAATATAATGAAAGGGCTATTTATGATAAGATAATATGCTAAATATGATAGATGATGTCTCTGCAATATTTTTTATAATTATGATTAATATTATAATGTATGAATTTAATGCATCAACACACATTTTTGCACTGAAGGGCAATTGGGAAAGTATTTGTTTGAGTGGGCATATGATGACTTTAATTAATTATTAATGCGTTTAATTCTTCTAGCTTTCAGACGTTGAACGTCTGAAATTCTCTGGCTCACTAGTGATACTATAGGTCCAGTCCGGATAAATGTATACCTTCTTCGGCATTATCTTCATATGCTGACTTTCGCATCGCTGGAAACAGTAAGTCAGTTTAAGCATATATGCCATGTCTTGTGGAATATCCGGTAGTGTTTCGATTCCATTCAGGCCTATGCAATCAACAAACATGCTATATCTTCTTTGCATATAAAAATGTGCATCATTCATATGTATGTGATCATACGATGTGATGTGAATGATGAACGTATATTCATATTCATTTACATACATGGGGAATAGCAGAAAAAAGGAAACCAAAGATAGGGTTGAAGTTGAATGAAGGAACACAATAGGAGACCATGACGACATATTTATTACATTTACGTCTTGTGATAAAAGAGCAGTTCTTCCATCTCACATTGTTACTAATAAACTGATTCCAGTGACTCAATTAAAGTGTCAATTTAAAGACTGATTGCAATTTTTTTATGAACATTTTTACAACTTGTGACAAAGTAACAAGGAGAGATGGGGAGTGAAATTTTTGAAATAGATACGAAAGGCATATGTCTTCTTTGCTTAAAGTTAGCTGGAGATGAAGGAAAAAGTTCGGAAAGAAGGAGTGACAAGTGTCACAAGTCTACTTCTTTGAAATTACTAATGCGCTATTTAAAAATTAATATTTTCAATTCCACCCATTTTTCCTCTTCTCTTGTCCAGTTACTCGACTCGGAGGAGAATGTCGACGTGGTGGTGTCACTTTGTGAAAGCTGTTCTGCTGTAAAACGCACATTTTGTGAGTTGTATCAGGAGTTTGAGAAAATTCGATTGCAACTGGACAATTGTGCAATGTCCTTGCACACTTTAATGGTAGAAGGGGAAGCTCTTGAAGAACGGGTTAAGGAGTATCAAAATCGAATGAAGACAACAAAGCCAATGGAGTTGATTGTTGCTAGTGTGGCGGAAAGTCTTAGGAAAGAGGCAATACAAAAATGTAAGAGTTACGATTTATTTTGAAAGTCACTATAGTTGGTATTATCAGTTATGAATGATTACTATTACCTAATGATACCCCTAGTTACCCCTAATGATTACTATTGTTTACTCTTGCTAGGTTTCCACCGGTTGTCAGCAGCTTTGCCAAAAGTAACCCTTAAATCACAAGATGTGAAGGCCCATAAAGGTGTGCAAAGTTTTCGAACACCACTTTGTTTGCCAAACTTCAAACTAGCCATCGCCACGGTTTCAACTTCACAACAAACTGAGGAAATTGAAGTTACCAAGTTAAATTTCAAACAAGCCATCGCCACGGTTTCAACGTTGCAGCAAACTGAGGAAATTGAAGTCACAAAAATCGAAGAACCGAAATCTATCCATACAGAAGCAATCTCAGTATCAGCATCTGCATCACCTTTACAAGACTTTAAGGGAAGTGGAATAGACCCTGAATTACCTGAAACCGTCCCTGAACTCTCAAACATAAGCATACCTCACGACGATGCAACAAATGGGACAATAAATTATGTGATACTTGCACCTACTGCAGTAGAATCTTCAATATCAACAGTTCAACCCGTTCATGAAGACTACGTGATCACGGACCACGAAATGAGCGTGTCTTCATCGTCAGGAACATCAAGGATACCACTCTCAGAAAATGAAGTTCACACTTGTTCCGTGTGTGGCATGGGTTTTGCATCAAAACCCCGACTTTTTGGCCATTTACAGGTTCACCAAAGGAAACCACCTCCAATCAAGCAAAACCAAAAACCCGCCTTGAAATCCGCTGTCGTGTCGTCCCCTCGGAAAAAGTCCCTTATATCGGTATCAAGCATCTCAAGTCAAAGGGCAGGTGGGAGTTGTAAAATTTGTAGCAAATATTTTAGCTGCTATTATAGTCTTAAACGTCACCTCAAAATACACTCAACCGAGCGCCCATTCAGCTGTTTCTACTGTGGGAAAACCTCTCTAGAGTGGTTTAACCATCGAAAACATGAAATTTCCATGCATGCACTTCAAGTCTTTTACAATGAGCTACCCCCAGATACCACAAATCAGAAGCTGGAGAAAGCTATTCAACGGATTCTTCTGAAACACAACAAAAATCCAAATGACAGGAGGCATTTTTTTGGTTGTCCTCACTGCTCCAGAGGTCTTCCCTGCTTGTCTGATTTGCGATGTCATCTACTTCAGAATCACTTGGATGAGGTGCTTACACAATTAGAAAAACTCAATCATTCCAATCAATCCCTTCCTGTTTCTCCGTCGAGTTCCACAAGGATAGCAATTGCAACAGATACAGCTGAACAACCCATTTTGATCAATGGTATGGAATATGCTGACTGCGAAGTTATTTTATTAGATGACAACGGTAGTATTCAAGATATAGATGAGGACGTAGTAGAGATAGAGAGAAAGCCTGTTGTTAACCCATACAGTATTTATGATGACTCTGATTGAGTGACAAGATTTTGCTTTTGTAAACCACAAGACTGGTATGTATACAATTTACATTACATTACAATCATCTCAATCATCAATCCAGTTACCATTTTTAATTGTGATTTGATTAAGATCATTTAGTCTTGATCACAAATGATCACGCTTATACCCTCAAACCATTTTAACTTTATTGTAAAATACATTATATAATTTTTTATATACTTTTGACTTCAACGTTAAGTAGGCTCTACCCATTTGCGAATAGTACCAATAGGTATGCATTACACACAATCATGGTTTGAATATCTTGCAACTAAATTTTGTAAATTTCATTTTAACCTGTACAAAAATTAAAAACGTAATAAAAAGTAAATTATACATAGGAAACATTGGTATCTGCTAATGACAAGCATACAACTTCAAGATTTTTCACATGCTTTTTCATGCATTTGTATTTCTTATACTTAATTAGCTAAAAAAGAAGTTTCATTTATTGTAAAACTTTCCCTGGTGTGTATTGCATCCAGTACACGTCGTGAATATATCGGAATCCAATTCCCTCCATGAGCTTCCTGTTCTCTGGAGTTTCCACTTCGCTAATAGGAATCAGACCTTGTTCAGCCACCAGCTTGGAAGCTCCTCTCATTGTCCATGTGGCCAGTCCGCGACGCCTGTATTGCTCAAGGGTGTGCAAAGCATTGAATGTTCCTACGTGAAGGAATACAACCCAACTGACAAGATTGTTTTTACTTCTACTGAAGCATTTAGAGTCGCTCGTATTTTTGAAAATTCCGATAGCGCCACCAAAAGATTTGATACCGTCACCAACACTGAATTCATCACATCGAGATTTGTATTTCCAGTAATCAACTACTTTGGATGTGTGTTCAGGTGTGAGCTGATCCAGTACGAATTCCTCCTTCAAATCATGTTTCCTGCGAAATACAGCAATGTATTCTTAGAATGTATGGAAATACCTCATAAGTTCCATTGAACACAAGGAAAATATTTATCTGTCCCATACGGTACATCAAACTTCAAAGCTTCGTCAATCGGAAGATATAAATCTGCAGCTGGCTCTCTAGTTACGTATCCATTTTTACGTTTCACAATCTCTTCCAGATAGGGAGCAAACTGCTCCAATATTCCAAACTCGTACGGCTTACTCCATTCAAATAGGTCGGTAAATGTTTGGAGCATTTCATCCGTAGGATCATTAGGACCATAGATGACAGCGAAGGGATTCTCAAACTGAAAGTGGTAAACACGTTATATAGCTTGTAATTTCTGACTGTACGGTGTTAGAGGAAAACGTCATAGTTTGTTTTGTGAGGTGGGATATGATACGGGCTCTGAAATATTGAGAGGTAGTTGCATGGGAATAATAGTTTACATAGAAAACTCAATACCTTTGGCTTCACTGTAAGCACTAGAAAGAATGGAACTTCAATCTCATCATTCGGTGTTTTCATCAAACTGTAAATGTCCACTGAATTCCCGTCTGTATACTTTCCACTAAGTTTTAAATTTACGATTTTCAAAATCTGTCAGCGATAGAAATGGGAGAACATGCTTCTAGGTAAGGCAAAGGGATGAAAGTATTTTTCTTTTTTCTTGAAGAGAATATTTTACCATTGCTGTTGCTGGAAGCCTTTTCTCCAGTTCAGGTTTCAGTTCCCTCAGCGAATCTAAACACAGATTGTGAAATTCCATCGTTGATCCCCCCGTAGCCATAGCCTGGCATCTATACCTAGCAAAATCCAAATATTTTTGGAGATGTCTAGACTTTAGCCCCTGTGAAATAATTTCGATGGCATACAGAACAGATAGTACTTTCAGTGGTTCAGAAAACAATCGTTAATATCAATTACCTCCTTCCTGAATAATAAAATAAATTGTAGTATTTTAAATCAGTTTGTTAAGAGTTTTGAGTAACCATGCCATATGAGAGTTCAAGAAAATTTAGATTTTTATTAAAAGCTGGACTGCAATAAAAAATATAATAAAAAATGTTCTCTTCACCCGTTCTAAACTCGTCTTACAAAATTTAGATTGTTGTAACGCAGTCTCTTTGGACGAAATCTTTTATTTATGAATACTTGTAATGTGCTTTAAAAATCGGCTCAATATTTTCGTGAAGTGTTAATAGAAGTCATGGCCATGGGTAAAAATATAAAAAAAAATTGTATATAGTATACAGAGTATGTATAGATAGAATACAGAACAGGACCATGGGCTGTTGTGATGTGGTGACACGCCTTCACATTCAACATTACTAGTTAGTTTACACAAAAGTTCACAATTTGCAAGACGTATTAGCTCAAGTATGCTAACATTGTTAACCAATAAAATGCACAGGGAAAGGACAATAATCCGTAATGAATTCCCATCTTCATCTTATATTAATCACCCGCTGGAAATGCTGGATGGAGATCGTAGTGGAATTTTGGAATGGAACATATCATGTATATAGAATATGGTATTGCAAATGAATGGCTTTTGAAGGCATGCTTGACAAGTTGATGTGATGTGATGTTAATGATACGTAGCTAATACGATGATTAGGTTACATAAAAAACAAAATATGTAAAATGAATGTATGATACAGCTCTTTTTTTGAGTGATCTGATATTCATAAAAGAAATATTAATTCACAATTCTCACTTTGACAAAAAAATAGACTTAACTTTTTTAGGAGAAAATTGACAACCGGTTTTAAATTGATTTTGTGATCTTTGGTACCACACTTCATTATATAACTAAGCAAACACCATGGTACAATTTTTACCATAAGAATTATAACAAATTTTAAAACAACGCACGTACATAATATCTTACCCAAACTAACTATTTTACGGGGTTCACCAATTCTGATACGACTTTCCCTTTTAGGAAGCGGAAGGTGAGTATTGCATCCAGGACACGTCATGGATATATTTAAATCCAACTTTTTCTATTAAATCCCTCGATTGGGTATTATATGACTCCACTTCACATAGTGGAATTAGGCCTTGTTCGGCCACCATTTTCGAACCCGCTTCTAAAGTCCACCTCGCTAATCCCCTTCGTCTGTAGTCATCCAAGGTGTGCAATGCATTTAAGGTTCCAAGACGAAGAACAACAATCCAACTGATTAGGTCATCCTCACCTCTTGTAGCTTCACTTGTTTCCTCACCACTTCTCTTTTTAAAAACTCCAGTTGCTCCAAACGCTTTAATAGCTTCAGATATGCCCTCTACTCCTAAGTCATCCCCGAATTTCCAGTACTTAATAACTTTGGCAGCATGCTCTGGAGAAAGGTTGTCTAGTTCAAATTCGTTGAAGTCATCACCTTCCCTCCTTTGAATAAAATAATTATATAATCGACTATCAAGAACATTTATGATTTTTGGAAAATCATACATAAAGTAAAACATGCCTTAAATTAAGATTCATTGCGTTTTCAACAGGGAAATAAAAATCTGCTCCAGGGCCACCAGATAACGTTCCACCATTGTCATTTGCAATTTTTTCCAGGTACGATTGAAATGGGATCATGATTGCCCCGAATAACTGGCGTTTCGACCAGTCGAAAAGGTTCGAGAATGAGGCTAGCATTTCAGTAGAAATCTCATCAGGGGCATAAACAATTGTGTACTCATCTCCATTCTAAGCGTAAAAATGCAGTAATAAATATAATGAAAAATGGGGCATTTGTCAAAATTTATTACCTTCGTATGTAACATTGCAACTAGAAAAAGGTTGTCTCTAACTAATGCACCATTTAAACCATAAATCTTAACATGATCCCCATCTGGATATTTTCCACGAATGGTTATTCTCACTATGTTTAGCATCTAAAATGATATCGAAATGTATAGATATTCATCAGTGCTGACAAATTAGCCCACTTTATTTCATCAATCTTAATACAAACTAAGCGTCAAGATGAAGCTTACCATGGTGGTCGTTGGAAGTCCACTTTCCAAAATTTTATCTACTCTTTCTAATGCAGGTGCATCCAAGATCTGGAAACCCATTTTCCTTCTTTATTTCTTGACAGATCACAGAGGCTGTGTGAAGAGTGAAAACTAAAAATCCCCCCGATATGTGAGAAAAAGGGATTTTTTTATTTCTGTAATTTCCACTTTATCTTGTACTATTTAGTATGGATTATATTAAAATAAGACCAGCATATGAACATCACAAATCAAATCGAATCCAGTTAAAACAAAATTGACGACGATTAGACAGATAATTAGCTCTAGTTCACGAAATGTCACACTCACACACCAACCACCTGTGTTTGTTTACATTTAGCAAGCTGTGAATGTAAAAGAGTGCAGAAATCATTTTCGTGTCGTGACTGGGAAAAATGCAACGATATTGCATAAATCGAGATGAAACATCGCCATTCAAACGACATCTCCCTCAAGGAATTTATTCAATATAATGGCAGTTGTTGCAATTTATCTTTTGTAGTTACTATTCTTAAGATACGACGACTACATATTTACATGCAACTGAAATCATGGTTGGAAAATCTATACAAACTGGCTATGCAAGTTATGTGTGGTATGCTAATATTTTAAAACTAGACTGACAACTGTACTCCGACTCCTAAGGTAGCGTGTAATTTTTGACATTTTCTAAAAAATAAACACGTATGAAAGTACTTGACCAGAGGTATACGTTTATCAATGGATTCTAATTTCTTGGTACGTGTTTTTCGTAGTTTTAAGTTACTTTGGTTATCACCATCCCTCTCTAAAATAAGATATACATCAGCCTTTCGTCGATAATTGAGAACTTTCATGATTCTTGGAAAAATCATACATAAAAATAAATACTTTTTATACTTTAAATTAAGATTCATTGCGTTTGCAATAGGAAAATAAAAATCTGCTACATGGCAACCAGATAACGTTCCACCGTTGTCATTTGCAATTTTTTCCAAGTACGATTGAAATGGGATCATGATTCATGATTGCCCCGAATAACTGGCGTTTCGACCAGTCGATAAGGTCCGAGAATGAGGCTAGCATTTCAGATGAAATCTCATCAGGAGCATAAACAATTGAGTACTCATCTCCATTCTAAGCATAAATTTGCGATTGTCAAAATTTAAAGGATAATTTGTAACAATTTATTACCTTCGTGTGTAATATAGCAACTAGAAACAAGTTCTCTCTAACTAATGTACCATATCAGTTTAATAAATTTTAGTTTATATGTACCATTAAAACCATAAATTTTAACATGATCCCCATCTCTGGATATTTTCCACGAATGGTTATGCTCACTATAGCATCTAAAATGATTTCGAAATGTATAGGCATTCATCAGTGCTGATAAATTTACCCACTAATTTCATTAATCAATTTAATACATACAGACATAAGATGCTTACCCAAAGAAGTTATATAACTATATAACGAGAAGGTAAATAGGAGGCAGAATCTCAGCATTTCACTGACTGTGACTGTGCTTTAGAATTTTAGATAGCCAGCCGAACATGGTTTCCTCCTCAACTACAGCAATTTTCCATGTATTTTTCCCATCCTGGCTGTTAAGATACACATTCGAAATCACAGGTCTTCAAATATTTTTACATTATGAAACAGTCGATTTTGCTTCTCGTTGTATAACCTCTTTGTGCTTACCATTGTCGTCGTTGGAAGTCCACTTTCCAAAATTTTGTCTACTCTTTCTAATGCATTTGCATCCAAGATCTGGAAGGACATTTTTCTTCTTGATTTCTTTACAGGGACCGTAAGAAGTGTGAAAAGACTATAAATATGCCGTATATACGAGAGAAAAAGGGCTTGTTTTTATTTTTGTAATTTCCACTTTATCATGTACTAGTATAGATTATCATTGATAAGACCAAGAGATTTTGCTTTGACGCAGATTAGACAGGTAATTTTAGCTCTAGTTCACAGAATGTCACACCTCACACATGTGCACATGTGTTTGTTTACATTAGCAAGCTGTGAATGTAAAAGAGTGAAGAAATCATTTTTCTGACATTGGGCAAAATGGGAAAAGTAGAATTAAAAAATAATTGTTTGTGTTGTCTTGACCCAATAATTAAATTTTCTGTTTTAACTAGAAAACCACCACCAGACATCCACAATTTATGTGAATACTTACGCATACAGTTATCTGAGACGGGATTTAGTGAGCCCTTTTGTGACACAACAACATGTCTGGATTTTCTGTGTTTAAGCTGCTTCGAAATGGTGGACGATTTGGCGAAGCTGAGAGATAAATTAGAAGAAATACAGAGTGAAATTGATTTGCAAATTACCAAAATTCGTAATGTTATCTTGGGCAATACTATTACTTGTGGAGATTCGAAGTTGACGTCAAATCCCCGGTGGAAGGAATTTATAAAGAAACTGAATAAAAATACGTCATATCAAGGGAAAATTACGCGAGGGGAAAATTCCAACAAGGAATGTTTAAAGTTTGTAAAAGCATTTCAAAATTTAGTTCGAAAAACAGTCGAAGAATTAAAAACAGGTTAGAGCTAGGTTTTGGTTTCATACATATTTTAAAGAAACTATTTTTAACATCTATAAATCCGCAGATGCCAACCAGGAAATTATTGGAAGAAATAATTTTTGGGCGAAGAGTGAATGTGGAGGAGCTGAAGCTGAAGAGCAATTAAAGTCGAAACGATCAAAAATAACTTACAGGACAAAGATTCAGGAAAGGCAGTCGCTAGTTACAGAAACGCGTAGTGACAATGAGTTGGAAAGTCAAATTCCAATCGACTTCATGGAAGAAAACCTAAGCGTTCCAAATGATGTAAGTGACGACGAACCAGGCCCTTCTGGTTTTCATGTTGAGAAAGGGGATTCGGAACTAGAAGATAGTGCTGAAGATTTAGTCGGAAAGTAAGCGAATTTTTACCTAATGTTAACACCAATCAATCATCTATTCAACTTATGATTTTTTTCTTCATAATTTACAGACCTGCTAATTTGAATAAAGGTCAACTTTCGAGAACGATTAGTCAAGAAGAGAATGTCCAAACTCGAAAAAAATGTAGTAGAAACGATTATAATAACAGTCATACGTGTGTCATTTGCTCAAAATCCTCATTCACTAACCCTCAGCTCGCAAAACACCTGAGTGAACACACATTTAATGACATCACAAAGTCTCTTGGAATACCATTAACTACCGAAGTTGTCAACGGAAAGAAAATGGTAATTCGCCAGTGCACAATCTGCCGATTGCTATCCCGATCAAAGGGACTCCCTGGATATATGGAACACATGCTTTCTCATGAAGATGATGGCACACTTCCTGATGGGCTATACAGCTGCCCTATGTGTTCCAAAACTTTTAGCCAAAAAATTAATCACAATTTGCACCAAGTTTTTGACCACAGCCTACGACATACTGTCCGGTGTAAATGTGACGTATGTGGGAAATCTCACAAAGACCGAGAAGCCCTCATTTTACATTTGAAAAAACATACACCTCCTGTGACCATTCTGTCCTCTGCAAATCTTGCCCCATGTCTCATTCATCCTTAGATAAACTGCTGGAACATATGCAGAAGCATCAACGTAGTAAAAGATTAAAATGTTCTGAATGTGTTTCAATACTACCCACCCTTAAAGAGTTGATTAAACATTATGAAACTTGTCATTCCAGCTTAGTGACGACTGTTTCCTGCCCCTATTGTTACAAAACCTTCCCCACAAAAAACCAACTGAAGATGCATTCGTTCACTGCTCACGACAATTCAGATAAAAATCAGATCTCAACATCCAAGTCTGAACTGGTCTGTATTCACTGCGGAAAAAGTTATAATACCAAATGTTTATTAAGCAACCACATTCGACGCCTACATGGAGAAAAGAATTTCAAATGTGAAAAATGTGAGGAGACATTTGCATTCCAGGCTAATCTCAACCAACATATCAAAACGAAACATGAAATCATTAGGTTGCAGTGTCCCCATTGCCAAAAATCATTCAAGCGTAGGTACAGTTTGATTATGCACATTAATAATCACAATGGAGTTGGACTTGAAACGTGCAATATTTGCGGGCGCAAGTACCCTGATAAAAGGCTATTAAAAAGACACATGGAAGGTCACGAGACTGGAATCTCTCATGTTTGCGAAATCTGTGGAAAGGAATATGGAAGTGAAATGAAACTATCTGTTCATAAAAGGAATGTTCACCGTGAAAAAAAAATTATGTGCTCCTATTGTGATAGAGTATTTATGAGATCGGACCAACTTAAAACTCACATCCGTATACATACTGGAGAACGGCCTTTCCAGTGCGAAGTTTGCTCCATGACTTTCAATCGTGCAGATATTTTACGGGTTCATATGAAAATACATTGATGATAATGATAAAATTTCACAAATTAGCTATAGTACGAATGTAGTTATGGTACGAGGATGAGAAAAGATGTGAGAATTCCTTGTACATGGGGTGTTAATATTTTATTTATTTTTAAATAAAATACTCTTTTATTTCTGAAAAGTTGTTTTTAAAAATGGATATTCTCTGTCTTCTTGATGAGTTAGAGATGCATATAGACAACATTCTCAATGGAAGAGTCTGCAAGTTCAATTTTCCCTAATTTAATTTCGTCATTACTGGAAGTAGCGGTTAATGTTGATGGAGTAATGTTCGAATCAGTTGAGGTAGCTGACAAGTCCGTGATTTGCTGCAGCTCCTCTTGTTTTATCCCATGAACTTTTCTGATATGTTGACGCAAATTGTCTTTTCGGTTGAATGCTTTTAAACAGAGATCACATCGGTGTTCTTTAGTACCTTGGTGGGTAATCATGTGACTGTTAAGATGCTTTTTGTACTTAAAGGCTTTTCCACAGGTAAGACAGTTAAATGGTCTAGGAACATCTGCATGATTTTTTTCATGATCGTTCAGATGATGAAGTCTTTTAAACGTGAGACCACAAATGGTGCAGCAGTAAGGACGTTCTGGAGAAAAGTGTATAATATTTTTTTAAATTACAATACTCAGAATTATTATACTTACTCAATTAAAATTAATGAAATTCAAACCTGAGCTATGTGTTATCTCATGATAAGCCAATCCCCTCGGGTCACTAAAAGGGTCTTGTCATTTTTACTCTCCTTCTTGAATATCTTCTCTTTCCCAGAAGCATTATTATCTCTTTTATCATTTATTTCATCGTCGTCCTCATCTCCACGTCTTATATTGTCATCCGAAGCCGGGTACACGTTGTCATCATGATTGAAAGCCAAATGTTCCCGAAATCTTTTTCCTCCAATAAAGTCCAGATCGCAAATGCTACACCTGTATGATAATATCTCAACATTTTGAGCAGCCTCCACCGTCGCACTACTTTTCTCGCCAATATCATTACAATTATTAACTTCATTCTTTATGGGGGATGTGATAAGAGATTTTTTCTTCAATAAAGTTTTCCTTTTCAATCTCATGCCTCGATTTGAACCCATGATCACCAAATCCCGAATGTTCTTTTTACAAATAGTCAGTCTTTTTCTATGCGGCTCTGAAACCGGGTGTGAAGACACTTTTGTTTTATTAAGTAGAAATGATGAATTGTTTCTACTGGTGGCATTATTATTTAATTTCGAAAACAAAATGCCCCCTTTCTTTGCCAACTGTAAGAAGTCCTGGAATGCATTATAAGCAAGTTCCAATAATTTGGCACACTTTTCACACACGAAGTGTTGAATTGGATCGTACTCAAAACACACGCAACTAAACGTCAGCTTTAATGCTTTCCCTATACTCACTTCATTCTTATCAGTATTCCTATCACCTTGCTTGCCACCAGATTTATTGTACGAAGGTATTCTCCAGATTTTTGAAACCTTTTTAGTGTCACTGTCCAACTGAACAGCACAGTTAATACACTTTTCTTCTCTGCCCTTTACTCTCTCAGTTTCAACTATGATATTTCTTTCTGTAAATTCAGTATCCTCGTCACTTTTTGAATCCTTCGACTTTGTCATTGTCACTGCTGACATTGGTTCAATTTTTTTGACAACTTTAGCTAGTACGTCGTCTGGAGTTGTCATTTTCAAGAAGTTTCCAAAGAATATCAGCTGGCTGGAGCTAAGCACGATGGTGGTGTAAGTTGTCAAGTTATATGTAAGTTCTCATGCCAGAGAGGAATGAGGACAATGAGGATGAGGAGGAATGTAGTAAAAAGTAAAACTCCGTAGCCCGTAGGTGGACTGTGGGTGGACTAATACTAATAGGTGCATGAGCATAGTGCATATTTACCTACATCAAATGAAAGCACATTTTTTCACATGTATATGTATATTGTAAGGTATACGTTAAAACGTAATCAATTTAATCTAAATGACCGGCGCGTCCCGTGCGTGCAGGTATCACTGCGGTACATGAAAAATTTACATGTTAACCAAAAAGTGAAATTGAAAGGTGGGACCAGTTGGACCTGGTTTGAGCTCAGGTGCCTATGTAATTGAGTAATTGGCGCTTTGACACAGGCAGGGTCACTCAGTAATCGCTTTCCCGTTGTTTCGTGCTGTTCTAGAACCGTATAGAAAAAGATATAAAAATATACGATGATGCATTATTACGCTTCAGAGGTGATTGTGCTGTGGTGGTCAAGATATAAATGACTAAATGAATGGTGAAGAAACAACCGGTTGCATGAGTTCTATGCAGTGATAACGTGAAACAAAATTCCATTCTAATTTTCGAATCTTTGCGTTTTCTAGTTTTTTAACGCTGCCTCACCGACTGGGAAGTGCCTTTTTCGGCCTGTATATTTTTCATTTCATATTTGTGCAAGTCTTCATCAGAATATCCAAATGGAGGTATATAACTATTTCAAATCTTTGTATGCATTAATTTAATCTACCCCAACTCCACTTTGTTTTATGAAACTTGATTTATACAGGTTAAACGCTTGTCGTCTAATAATTATTATATATACAACAGAAGGAATGCAAATTTCTAAATAGACGCAAGTAAACTAGTGGGGAAATTTTCTCATTTAGTTTTGAATAACAAATAAAAATAAACGCAAGTATATAAAATGATTTTCAAATCTACATAATTCCTCACCCACCGTTTATCCGAAATGCAATGCATTCACCAACGACCAAGCTAATAATTTAATGAAAACAGTTTAGTAATCTATATTTTTATATTGTTTATTTATCTCTCTAAATTTCTCTTATAACATCTATGCGATACGATATGAAACATTACGAATAGTATATAGGTAATTAAAAAGTATCTCAAGTACAACAATCAGTGCATTTTATACTGATGAAGGAAATTCATCTAGAATTGCAATACAACCAAAAAATACAAAAATCGGAATGAACCCTTCTGCGCTTTTCCTATTCACATGGCATAATGCATACCTCTAACTTACATCTCACTCAATAATAACCATTTACTTTTTCCTCATACTCTTCCTTGGTAAACGTGAAAGTTGCCGTATGCGTGTGACGACACCATACTGAGATTTCCTCCAGACTAGTCCCAATCCTCCAAAAGCGTTCCAACAGCAAGCCCATCTCCATTCGGCTGCCCGTCCATAACTCCTCAGACTTTCGCCGTTCCCGTTCATCCCTTTCGTCTTCTCTTCTGCTCAAACCATAACTGTGAAACTGTAACTTTTTCAGTGATTTAAACTTCCTTAAAATCTTATCCATGACTGGATATTTTGCAAATGAGTAGGACATCCCGAGTGTTTTCAATCGTGGAAACTGGAGTCCCATCTCTCTCTCAATTTCCATAAGGTCCTTGGTATTATAAAATGTTGGCAAGAGCTGCACTTGTTTATACTGAAGTGGGATGTGGAGCTCCTCCAAAGACGCAGCGAATGGATTAATAGCGCGAATCAAACTTCTTAGCGGTATTTTATCAGTCCAATTCTCTAGAAACTGAAGGGACATCCTCTCCACAGCGGGCACACGAAAGAAAGACAATTTGTAGAGGACATCAAGATAGTAGCGGTTGTAATTTCTAATTTTCAGAGTTTTAAGTCTAGGTAATACTCGAATTTCCTGGTACATTCCTTTATGAGAGAAGTGATTGGCGGCTGTTATCACTTCTTCGTTGCATTCCAGGTGCTCTAACTGGTTTCCATAAGCTTCTAATAATTTTTCCGCGATCAGCTCCGACCGAGATCCGGAAATGTTGAGGGAGACTAGATATGGCAACCGAGGCAGAGCTTCATCACTAAGCCAGAGTAACCCTTCCCTGGCACCTTCTCTTCCCCAAGAGTTAAGCATGTACAGAGACATACTTTTCAGATTGCGACAATTCTCAAATATGTGCTGAATATACTCCGCTCCGAAAGGAAGATCATCATGACAGATGTAAATTAAAGTCCATATATGTTCGCCAAATTTCTTTAGCATGGCTACAAAACCCTGGTAAGCGTCCATGTCATCCCAAAAGCATTCGAAAATAACAGCACGCGAAGGAAAGGGGTTCCCATTGTGGTCCTTTGTATCACTTAAAAATTTGACGAAGTGGCTAGCCAAGTAGAAAGTGCTGTGTCCCATGTAAGAACCACGATCTAAAGGCTCTAAGCCGTTTACTACTAACTCGTCACGGAAAGATGGGTCCCAACTAAAAGGACGAGCTTGTCGGTAAGTGTCTATCGTGTCCTTCCAGCTAGAGCATATCATACGACATTTCAGAATATCGTTTCGTGACGCATGGTTCACTAGGGTAGGTAGTACCTAAATTAAAAACAATAAAAGTTATATTATACTATACTATACGTCACATTAGTCATAATGGAAGTCATCAGTAATTTCAATTTGACAAGACCAAGGAGTAAGGAGTTTAATACATCGCCGGATTAAAACAGTCAGTCAACAGTTGACAGTCACAGTTTTTCGAACGTCATCTCGTAACTGCCATTAAAACTTTAAATACAAGCATTTTCCAAACCCGGCTGTATAATAAACCCCTTGGATAAGATCATGTCGGTTGTCAGTATATCATTCGTACCAATTGAAATAAAAATTTTGGTTTTTCTTTGGCCAACAAGTCGTTCCAAGCGACGCAAGTTCTAGTACACCGGAGCAATGTATGTGGATCATTTATGTTACTGAGAATTAACTGCCACAGCTGCAAATAAAATAATAGAATTCCATCATTCATCATTTAATTTAAACAATAATTCATGATTGCACATAAACACATCATACATAAAAATACATAAATAAGCATTTCCTAATTTTAGAAATACCTCTGGTGGAAGTGGTGGTATAGGCCTTGGAGGACATTTTTCATAATTTTGGTTTTGTAATTGTAATGCCGCTGCTGATGTTGATGGATACTGTTCATCTGGTTCTGAAAAATTCTTGAGTGAGTTTGGACTCATGAGAGGTAACAGAAAATCCAAATCAATGTCCTCCATCTTGCCTTAAAGAGGATTAACTGAATAACAACAGTAACTATTCAAAATCATTACTTTAATTCCAATTCCAAGTTCACCATATAGTGACTAGTGACAATCCAACCAACTACCTACCTATTCCACTAATTGACTACACACATGACACACATATTAACCCTAAACAAATACTGACAACTAACTTATGACTAAAGAATACAGAGATACGGCAACTTAAATGATTTCCAAACGCTACAAGTGCAATTGGTTAAAATAGCTACTATAGTCAGTCACGATGAATAAATAATACCGGTATAATAGAACATGTAGATTCAACAGGCGTTATCTCGATGAAACATTACTCGAGTTACTGACGAACGAATAGTAATAGTTTTTATGATTTTGTCAAATAAATCTGAATTCACTCAAGTTCCCTCCGTTGGGCTGTAGTGAGCAAGCACATTTTGATACACTCTTGGGCCATTATTCTGAGATGGAGAACGCAAATATGTGCATACAAAGAAAACGACCGGGGGTTCGAAGAAACTATCCCTATCCACACTAAGAAGAAGAAAATGAAGTAATTTACGTTATGTTATAAATTATATGCATGCATGCCATTTTTCGGAAGTTTTTTTCTTGAGAAAGAGATTTGCCAACTGTTACTGAAAAACTGAACAATTGCAATTTACTACGAATTTTCCTTACATGAATACGGGAAGTTATTGGTCCTTTTGTACTTTTAGCACCCAATGAGCGGGATATTTTTTCATCCTTGGGTACTCCTATCTTATCATGTCCTGTTGTACCACCTGAAGATAATGAAATGACGTGGTGTGAAATATTTTAAAATCCTGGAAATGCCTACTTTGGATTGGAATACTTCACTTTCAATCAGACATCCTTATATATTTTCAAC
>JAHZNA010004679.1:0-17484 GCA_027743935.1 Sinodicranocentrus sp. ZH6 | reverse complement strand
GTAAATATTAACTCCAGGGAAGTGTGTAAAACGGAAACACTTATTACACCAACTAGTAAGACAAACTCTTTATAATATATAACAATAATTAGAACCTTAGACAAGGTCTGGAGATCAGGGAAAAGAACACCTATGTATTAGGGTGCTGACATGTACGGACAAAGTTGTTGCTATTCTTGAAGTAGAGAATGCCAATAAAGAGCTTCTAGCTAGGGGTGCATTTCTCCTTTTACCTCAGCTCTTCGCACTTCAACAACTGGAATGTCCGTAATCTTCCAAGAAAAATGCCTACAACTACAATTTCCTTTAATATGCTGCTTCTGTGCTGTTGGTTTCGAACTAAAAGCTTCACCTAAAAGAGTTCTACTAGTTGGTGTTGGTGCATCCACCTAGATTGTTGGGAATAGTATAGTTCTGCCTTTCTTCTCTGTCTCTATGTTTCTCTGGAGTTTCACACAGTAGGTATAATAATATGCATGCATGAATTGACTGAAAAAGGGTTTCATTTGGATGGGATGTGTTTTTTGTGACTGTTATAACTGGAACTGCTAACAAATCTTATGTTTTGAGAGTTGCATGAAAAAGGGATATTATTTTTGGTCGTTTGCTACTACTTCGTTGTAGAAAGAGACGTGGAGTTTGGTCTGTTGTGGTACAAAAAAGTCATTTTTCGAGAGATTCTTTATGCTGGAAGTGAGGAAGACAGGAGAAGAAGAGCATCAAGTACAGCACAGTAAGAATGAATGCAGTACAGTTTGTGTAGGTATTACAGTGTGAAGCACCCAACCCAGTCAGGAAAGAAATCTGCCTATTGCTAAACTTATCATTTATGTCACTCGTTGCTTGTCTATTGACTCCTGTCGCTTGTATGAATCTTAAAGTTGTATATCAACATCAACATGCCTATTTAGGAACTTTGACCCTCTTCCTGGATTCTTACTTTACTTTTCCCTTTTCAAAAACATTCTTGCACAAATTTACTGTGACTTTCAGATTCCAAAAGCGTACGATGCGCATGCCAAATGAAAATCTGTGCTTTATATTACCGTATCATCATCATCATAATAGATATATTGATATTATATAGGTACGTTCATCCATTGCACATGTTACACTCTTACATTCATTCAGCAAATAAAAACTACTGCTGAATAAATCTTCAATCATGAGGTGATTTAAGACAAGAAGTATAATTTTACCATGTAACGAGAAACAAGATACGCTGCTGCTGCTTCGTATCCGTTTAAATTTCTCATTGCACTACTACTGGGGATCTGGGAGTTTTCTGCTAATCCTTTCCCTTTTAGACATTCATCAATCCATGCTAGTAGACACTTTCGATGTGAGATGATAGAGTGAGAATAACAATCGCTTTAATGCGTCTGTATTATGCACGATTTATACGAATATCACAGTCTATTATACGAACTGATAAAAGTTGTAAATTATGAGACATCACAAACAATATTATACTCTTGTTTTTTTTCTATATTGGTTGTGACTTTATTTTGAAACAATTAATTTACGTAAAATCTGATTTACACACGTATTTCATATAAATCAGCAGTCCTACTTGGATTACATACATAATGAAATAAGCAAAATCTCAAAAACACATAATAATTACTAATTGCATAATTTTATGCATAGTGGTGAAAAAATTCTAGAATTGGCCATGCGCAAAACTGAATACCAAAACCACAATACAAATTTAATAAAACAAAATGATCACTACGAGCTAGAACTCTGCGATACACGACTTCCCCCTTCTGTAGGAGACGACAACGAGGGACTTGAATAATTCGAAGCTCCGAACGCAGACGGCAGCAAAGCTATGTGGAGAAAATTATCTGGGTAGCTCATATGTTCACTCATCCACTGAGCGGGTGTGCTCAGAGGTGGCTCGACACCATGTATCAACACACGAACTAAAGCAAATATCAACAAACATGACAATTTTAGCAGTTCCAATTACGTTATTAAGTACGACCGCAAAACAACATGAACCTCAATATCTCAAATACCTGTACTAAAATCTATAGTAGGAAAAAATTCTAAGAGAGCATCATGAAGTGTAGTCCAAGTGCCAGTCGTTTCATCTATTGGCTTTACTAACCGCTGAATGGCAAATTTATCTGTTGTATAGCACTTTATCGGAATGTAGCGAAACCCTTCACCGACAACGGATTCCATCAACTTTTTATTTGCGCTCCAATATTGGTCAAATTTGTCTAAAAATATCGTGAAACAGCAAAAAAAATCACGAATAATGACATAATTAATCAGTCTCTAAACAAAATGTATTTATATTCCTAAATTATACCGTTTTGAAAGCCCTGCCACAGTTGATTGTGATCTTTTTCTTGCATACAATTCATAATTTGGCCTTTGTGTTTAAGAGCATCAGCCTCTTTCAGGTACGACATAAATTGAGAGCGAACAACGTCTTTGCATGAGCATCTCAAAATTTTATCTTCAGGATACGCTTCGAAATGCACTGTAACACTCCACGGGAGCACACATTCCGCGTACAAATCAAACCACAGACCAATCGGGTAGTTCCTTTAATAGGTGTAAAACCATCAATCTTTAGTCAACCTTATGGAAGCGTTCACATCATCAGATTTAAGAAATATTACCATTTTATCGGTTGCCCATTACTATCACTCAGCCAAATCTCTTTACTTGAGGCTTCTGGACTGACGTATTGGATGAAATGTTTTCGAACCTATCGAAATCCGATTATATAATCAATTAAGTGATTTAGCTTTAGCTGAAACGACTTTCAGACCACAACTTACTTTATCTGTGACTAGAGGGAAATAAAGCAGTCTGGGCACCATCAAATAAAATGGTTCAGGAACGTTGAGTGTCGCTACTTCTTCCTGAGCAAGTTGAAATGACACTGGCAATTTCGCCTCCCATATCTCTCGAAGTACCTCACGATCATCAGCCATTCGAATTCGCTTTTGACCCTTCCGACTCCCTGGTCTATTGTTGAACATGAGATTTGTGCAAAATGCACTAAAACTTCAATACTCAATCAGAGATCCAGGATGCCAGTTTTTTTTGCTCCTCTGGAACCTGACAGCCGAGAAAACTCAGTGGAAATATTCAGGTCTTATCGTCCACCATTGACCACCCACCACAAACTTTTAAATTAACGACTGCTTGGGTTTAAATTAAATCAGCGCAGGATCACAAATTTCCGTTTTCACACATTTGACATTACTTTTATGTATCGCAGCGCAGATCATCAAGTTTTCTGCTTTATCAATTATCAACACATGACTTTTATTACAATAGCAAAACCAGATTCAGAAATAAACACCTGATTTGTACACATATTGATACACACATGATCACAAACACAACAACACATTCTGACGACGCATAGTTAAACAGCACATTAAATAGTGCAAAAAATATATCAGTATCAGCTATGAATTTGATAAGATATTTCACCTTCCCGCATCACAACTCATCACCCCTGCACACTACTCCGCAATGAAATTGGTAGACCAAACGTTGTAAGTAAGTATATACCTTCAAATGTTCAAATGCCTTTTTGTAATTTTATCTTGAAAAAATCTTGATTTTCATGTTTCTTTTGTTATTCCATCATTGCCTAACCAATCTGATTGAGAGTGAGCTCATGAGATATCATAATTATGCACAGTAAATACAATGTGCAATTGTTTGTAAAAATTTGGGTGCCTGAAACTTTAATATTTTTGACAAAGAAAATGATGCAACTTGTAAAGTGTAAATAGTTACAAGTGAATTGCTCAAAGCCTCAATGAGGGCGGAACGGAAGCTGGATTTTGATATGATTATATGATTTTTGATTGTATTGTATTGTGAGCCTCTTCTACATGCATTCGCTTAACTAGTTCAGTCAGAGTCGAACTACTTGTGTGAGACGTGAGACTATGTTGATGCACAAATGCACATGCCAAATACTTATATCGAATCTATGTGTGCGTGCGTATTAATAGTACTCCGTAGGATGGAAATGAAACTCATGGGACATGATGATATGTGCTCCCGAATGCTCAGGAATCAGGAATGAACCAAAACCAGGCCCTTGATATTGGTCCTCAAGATCTACCTTTCTCCGAGGATAAACTCGTGCTCCACATGTGGTAATGGTGATTCAGAAGTAAATAAAAATGTTTGTCATGATTTTTGTTGCGCACGACTAAGGAAAATCTCAAGAAAGCATCGTGTAAAATTTACACCATTGACTCACTGAACTACTATATTATTGATCGTGAATCGTGATACCAGTTTTATTCACTAATTCAATGACACACACTGTCACTTTACTCGGTGACTTTACGTACCTTACAATTAGTTCAGCGTGTGAATTTAATGCTACTGGCTAGAACTAATTACACTTAAACCTTACGTTGCAAAGATATTCGTAATGTTGAGTTTTTATATTTTCGACGACTCCTAAACTATGCCTGGTGGAGCAATTAAGCATGTATACTGTTAATTTTATCTAATAGTGAAGAATTCTGATGGCATTTCACTGGTTGAGCTACGTTGTTCACTTGTTCAGTGAAGAAACATTGCATTGATGTCTGCAAAATGCATCTTCTCAGAAAAGTTAGCATACGCTGAACAATCATACGCAACGCAAGATTTACGCTTCGTATCCAGTCGGCAATGGATTGGTGTGTGGATTGTGGAACAAACTGCGTTGACCATCTCCCCACGGAAATCTCTGTGTGCACATACAAATAATTATACAGTTTCCACCATTCAATTTCAATGCAAAATGTGCCGTTTTTTACAATAATTTTTAATTCGACCGTCAATAGTATTTATCCACCAGACCTTGTTTCGAATCCTCAAATGGTCATATGCTTTGAACTCGGGTCTTTCATGATGAGCATGTTCCCGTGAAACCTCAACGAATGTCTTGATGGTCACAAGGAGCACCACTGGAACAGCCCCAAAGAGAGACAATCGTCTCCAAAGATGCATACCTCCATCTGCAACGAACACATTTATATTGTTGATTGTGCCGAGATAATTATGCTATAAAAGGAAATTCATCCTAAAATGCACGCAGTATATAAGTGCCCACGAACCAACCTGCATGCGGCATTCTGAAGTCTGTTAACGGTCTCGGTGATTCGTTTGTAGATTAGTTTAGTAAATAAAACTCTCTTAAGGACACCCGAAAGATTGTTTAAATTCACACCAAGTGACTTGATAGGATTCCACAAGGAGGATTATGGGGACTGATAAATGTATAGAGCATATAAATGATCAACTGAATTTATGTCCTCTATCCTTGGGATCTCATACACCACCGTCTTACCACCGTACCAGAAATAAGATATATATATATCTATACATCGATATCACTATATCACTATCACATGAAGCATCTTTTCCTTTTGATATAACTGCAAGTGTCTCAATGTCAGAACCAACGCTCAACGACAACCTATTTAATTTCAATCAGCAATGAAGAAAGGATCAACTTGATTCCTTTGTATTTTGTGTGTAATAAATGAGGTGAACAGTGAAATGTTTTTTTTGGAAACATGCAAGATGCATGTACAACGCTGATATCAACTATAGGTATCAACATCAACCTCTGTGTACTTTGTACTTTTCTCGACTTACTCTCATTTTGTTTTCTTTAACATCAATGTGAAAAGGGTTGCTGCAACATTAAAGATGCACAATATCATTTGAGAACCCACAAGTAGTTGTCTTGTTGTGGGATTCGAATTCTTTCACATACTGCCCGGATCACAAATGTATGCATATTTGATTCGTTCCTTGTCATGTGAAACTTAACGGAAAACAGAACCATGCAGGTATATGATACAATTCCGTTTTTGATTTCATCGCATCACAAAGGATATGCATTTTATTTTTTACATGTTTGATAATTACGCACCCGAAAACAAGGGGCGGTGGAACTAGTGGAAGTATTATCAATGCTTTGTCTGGCATATTGCAGAATACTGTGCACGAAAAATGAGACTTTGTAAAAAGGTTTGGGAATTGGGAATCTCGGGGTGAAGGAAAATCATTTATATTTATATCCTTTGATTTCTATTTTTATCGCATTGTGTCATTGTGTACTGCTCTGCTGTATTGCTGTGTGGTGTTCTGCATGAATTTTTTGCCATTCTTATCTCATCATCAGTATAAAGTTAAAGATTTTTTTTACAACTTCATACTGCACAGAACCTTTGTTTGACTAACACTACAAAGTACAAACATATAACGTTGTCCCATCCCATTACAGACATTTCTTGACTGCTTGCTGTGTACGCCTCTTTTATAGTTTTTTTTTAAATGCTGTCAAATAAGACGCAGGTACAGTATAAATGTACACATGTCAAACCTTAGTATATAAATATTTACAAAATTAATTAAATAATTAAATTAAGTATTGCCAGGTTGATGGATTATATGATAGCTCTCAGATGAAAAATTTTATTATGTAGTTCCTAATTTGCTTGAATCTGGTAACTTCTGATACATTCTGAATCATTGATCAATTTCACTATCATGCTCCTCGACAATCACGTATCCATCTACTCTCCTACCAATTTTTAAGTTTTCCATTACAACGAATTGGGGCACATCGACGATTTCTGTAACTCTCCTTAAATTTAACCCGTCTCGCTTAGGCCTTGACGCCAAAAACTAGAAAACGCAAACCATAAAATTAATCAAATCCTGGTATATGACTATAATTTATGGCGACGACAAGTGTGATAGGGAGTTCTGCCAAAATTGACTGTAATTTGTGATTTAAAATCTAAAAAACTAGTTAGCTTTTTTTTAAAGACAACTCACGATAAGCTGTCTCCCTTCCACTTCCATGGATATTTCTTCATTGTGAAAACCTTTCATGTTAACCAGGATTTGGTACCCTCTAGATATGGTAATGCTACTTGTGCTGCGGACTAATGCATTGAGAGTCTTTGTAGAACTGGGGCAAGATGCTAAACCTGCAGAACGATTTCGATTTCCAGACGGCGGTGGTTGGAAGATTGGCGTCAATACGGTTCCATTGGAAAGCGGTCGTCCTTGTTCTCCGTCAACACCTTTCGTGTCAATTTCGTCTGATCTATATTCAGATCACGATCACACAGTAGCATGTAAAAAAATCTCGTTTTTCCTTTGATGCGCATTTCTTACTTGAATAAATCTACTCCTTCGAAATGTACATTTCGATACTGCTTCCAATCAAGCCCGCCTGAGCTACTGATACTAGGATCGAGTGTTTCATAATGTTCCATACTCAAAGATGATGGAACTTCAGTTGGTGGCATTCCATAAGTTTCATTTATGCTTATACCGTTCAACAATCGCAGTAATGAGGGTCGCGTGTCTGTGCCCGCGTTCAAACTAGTAATGTTTGAATTCGAAGATTTTGCTTTTTTATATTTACTGGGCCTTTTCTTTTTGGATGTATCGTCATTAGCATTTGCATTAGACTTGGAAACATTCGGCTTTCTAAAACTTCCACTCTCATTCTGATCCATTAGCCCTTCGTATGCGTGCGGTGGAACCTGATCTGTTATGATAGTGATTGGTAGCGACGCAGGTTGCAATGCCCATTTCTGAGGTTTCTGCTTGGAGCGGGTTAACGAAATCGATTTATTTGTTTCAATTTTACCAGTCGCTGACTTCGAACTTTTTTGGGCTAGCATTTTATCGCATAATGAAGCAATCTGAGATTTCATGACTGGTGTTCTCATCTGTGAAACTTTTGTTTGATCTAAATGTCCTGTTGCGGCATTAGTTAGAAGAGTATATTATACATTATTTAAAGAAAGGGCACCATGTTTACATAAAGGTGCACATATGTTTTAAACAATTACTAATTATACGGACCATTTAATACCAAGTTGTTAATAACCATGTCTAAAGCATAGTCAATGTATAGTTCCCTGGCGGAAGGTCCCAGCGATGATTTACCTCCTAGAGACGCCTCCTTGAGGTGCTCCAAATCTAACTTTTGAAATAGTTGCTGCGTTCCATTTTGAGTTTTGCTCGTATTATTGTTTTGGTCAACTGACGCAGCCCCGATATATGGTTTCACGAAATCCTTTTTTTGCTGTGTAGTATTACGACTTTTGGATTTGGAAGTCTTAGATTTATTGTCCGACATTGTTAGTTTTCAGACACACCTAAGTAAGTTCATTGCAGCTCACGTCCGAATGCGAATTCTTTTCAAACCTGATATTTAAAATTATGTATATTATTGTGTCAAAAACATTTTCTTGCGTTGAGGAAATTAGGTTACTCCTCAATGAAATTAACATTTTTTTCAAGGCTTGATGTTGCTGAGCAGCACTGTTGCATTGCATGGAAGGTTTGACAAATGCAGTGAAAGATGCGTCATTGATTGAGAAGAAAGTGCACCAACTACCAACATATACTTACTGCTACGAAAGGGACTTAGCAGCATGATTTTCAGGAATTTTCTATACTGCCCAAAATGTAAAGACAGGAATGAAATTATGGATATTTTTGTCCCTATTCCAATTATTAATGTAAGAATGTAATGCAATGTAATTAATGTCACATCTCCGTGCGACCTATGTTTTAGTGGTTAAATTTATTCTAAAATGGCTAGAAATGCAATAAATAAACTCTGCTCACGAAAAATGTGGTAGTTTGGTAGGTATATTATATTAAAATTGGTTGAAACCGGTTTTAACATGATGACTGTATTTCAAAAGATCCCTCTTTTTTATATTTAAAATCGACAACATAACAGAACAACAGATAACAATCTCCCTATTAAATGCATAAAAAAGAAGATCGACAGTAGATACCATATACAAGGAGAGATGCATTATAATGCGACTCGTACACATACACTCATTACATTTATCCTTATAAAAGTTAGCAAATACTCATTTGTTCATGATTATCTCCACGCCAAATCAAGTTGCTTGCGAGCAGCTAACCGTTTACAAACGTAAGCACCAAGGACTAGACCAGCAAGGACCACTGTGATAAACCAATGATCGAAGTCATCTTTCAGAACGTCAAACGTCTTTGATGGAGTAATCTTTGTATAAAAGAGATCTAGAAAAAAAAATTCAGCCACCATATTTAGATGAAAATAGCAATCACAAAGATGTAATTTTTAAAAATTCTTACCATTTCCGTAGATTAGAACTAGACACGTTGACTCTAGCCGCGTGGGCCACGTTTTAACACCGTCAATGCGTCTGACACTTTGGTTGTAATTGATAACCATATCTGCTGGCATGGGCAGCTCTGGAACGTAAGGCAGAGAATGAATTACTCCGTCTTCATCCTGTATTTGCTGTGTGTAATGCTGTTGACTAAGTCTGGGTTGTAAAACAATTCTCGGCAATTCCATGACGCCACCAGTTGGGAGTGCAAGTAAAATATCCTTGTTCGTGATTCCCTTTTCCGTTTTTGTATGCGTCATATGTTGTATTGACGTAGGATAGATGAAAGACTGCTTCACGACAATGGGTTGAACAGGAGGAGCAGCAAATGAGGAAAATGCTGTTGAATTACTCTGCATTTGCCCTTCGTAAAGTTCCACGGAGTTTATTTCATATCGCCTGTTCTTTTCATTAAAAAGAGAATAAACAAGCCAGTGTTCAGAGTGCACCACATGCACAGGTCCACGACATTTTTTGTGCCAAAAGGAATGTATTAAAGTTCCTGAAAGCAAAAATAAATAAAATCACGGTTAATGTTGTCCGTTAATGTAATCACATACTAAACTATCCATTGTTTTTTAATGTAATCACATACTAAACTATCCATTGTTTTAAAATCACTACCTGAAACAGCATCAACCAGATACAGATTAATATTTCCAGCTTCCGTCTCAGAAGTCACAACAACAGCTAGATTTGGATTCATATATTTATACGAGACAGAGCGGTCAGGCAGTACTCTGCCCTGAGAATGGACTCGTTCGAACTGAACTTTTCCATACACTCCAATGAGTTCTGATTGACCAAGACTAAGATCCCACAGTAGTCGTCCTTTAAGTTGCTAGAATTAAAATAGCACCCGGTATCAACACAACAACCGTATGCTATTTACAATAAATTGATAACAAGTTATATGCACTTACATTATTTACCAACTTGATGTCATAGCCTTCTAGCTTAGGCGGAGAGGTTTTACGAGCTATGAAGAAATATGAGTCCGTTACATCTTTTACTTTAGCTGGGTAAGTATGTACAATCCCTGAATGATCGAGTAGCAAGATGGGTTTGATGAATTGTGTATCCTCAGTGGCGTGTCCAATCATTTGAGTCTGCTGAATTGATGGGTATGACATTGGCTCATCCAACGGCTTCCCTTCCACAGGATCAAATGCAAAAAGCATAGCCCCTTCGGTAGAAAGTGACCGGTAAATTACTGTGGCTTGGGGTTTTAGTGGAGCATATTTAGCCGGTCTCTGGATGTAAAGTTGAGCCGAAGAATCAGAAAACGTCGTAAAATCTGGTAGTACAAACGTATATATGATAGTTCCAGATGTGCTGTCCATTCCAATGACTTTTCCAACAGCTGTCACAAAAACAATCACTTTTCGAAGTCCAAAACGATCTTCGGCGGATGAATACAAACTTTCGCCGGTTACAATAGCTTCGACCTCATACTTTAAACGCGACGCAAAAGCCGTAAAAACATCTAGGGATGCTTGATATGGATTCCATGTCGGACCAGCTTCACTGGGATAGTCTACCATTTCCACGGCAAGAACAGACGACAAAGCTTCTTGTCTGGACCACTCAATCAAAGATTCCCCTGAAGCTACACTGCTGTCTGCTCTAGTTGCAATTAAGGTGGCGTCGCTTGTAAATCCAACAAAACCATATCCTGAATTGTAGTAGTACACCTTAGCTATGTCAAGTGACATCAACGGAACATCTGACGTAACCCTGATAGGATTGACGTCAGCCTTTGCTCCATTTCTATTGTAAATTTGAAGCTGAATTGAATGAGAAGATTCTAATTTAGCTACGAATAGCAAAGGTCGATCTCCAGCCTTTGCTTGTGATAAATGAAGTCCTGGCTGCGACGAAATTTTGACCGGAAGTAGTTCCGGCCCAGCCTTTGCGTTTTCTAATATGATGTAAGTGCTTGAAGACACTGAATTTCCAAATGCTACAGCTGATATCTCCCCTGAAACAAATTATTCGATTTAATCGTTAACTAATTTAACCATATACGCTTGAGTGAATACATTCATAAGACGTTTGAAGTTAATAAATTCATAAATTCTTCAAACCTGAACCGCTAGTAGAGATCTCGCTTATATTCCACTCTTCTTGCACAGTACGAACAGACCCATCTTTTAAATTAACCACTGAGGCAGTCTTTTCTTGCGCACAGATAAAGTACTGACCAGTCACATCACACAACGGTGTAGTACCTTGAGAAAGGCTAAGTCGATACTTTTGGTTGGTCGTCGTTTGACCATCCATCACCATAACATGGACATCAGGAAGGGTTTTTGCAGCAGCGTCAATCACATATACCTTACCATCAAACTCCGTAGCATGGGTTACACTCGGTACAGTTTCTGTCCACTCTTCTGATAAGACTCCATTGGTGATTCCAAATAAGCGAACTTTCAACAAATTATCTGGTTGGTGAGATACTGCTACCGCATGTTTGTCTTGGAACGTCCCAAAGTATACCAGATGTCCAGTTAGTTCGAGTATATGCCGATATAAAATGTTTCCTAAAACCCAAACAGGAAAGTTAACCATGATGAGTCTATTTTCAATTATTAGCCTACGAGAATTGTGTTTTTAGCTAACCAGTATTTCCATGCACAGCTCCTATAACATTGTTCTGAGCCCCGAGTAAAATTCTCTTTGGCTGGTTCGGATCATTGAAAATAAATTTAATTGGACCAATAAACTTTTGGTGCCTATAAAGTATCAAACAAATTATTGATATATAATAAACATAATTTTATCCGATCGACTACCGCAAAATAAATGACGAAACAGTCAAAAAAATACACTACTACATACATACCAGTCAAATTTTCCAGCTTGATCTTCATGTAAAGCATAAACATGAAGAAATAAACTCGCCAAAGCACAGCACTTCAAAATGAGCTTTAAACCACTATGGGGTCGAAAATCCATGGCGGTTCGTTGTGGATTTTTCCTTTCCACTAAATCTCACAACAGTCAAGTGTTTAACTTAACCCACCAGTAAATATAAACGGAGGGATCGAGGGCTTGAAACCATTGATCAAAACCCGGGTTTCCTAGATTGTATTCGTATTCACGTTTTGCTAAGCTTCAAAAATAGTTTTCACCTAGAACCATAGATGATAGACAAACAACAGAATTTAAACAATTACAAATTCGAATTTCAACATTCCAAAATATGTGTCTATGAAATGTTGCATTTTAAATTATTCTTTGCAGCTGATTGCAATCGACAATCGAAAGTGTCGCAAACCTGAATGCCGCTACGCTCAAGATTCAACACATCGTCCCTGCTGACTGACTGTGCGTCAATATAGCCACATACGACCATTAATTGGATTTCACAAAATGACCTTCTTGAAAGTATCGGCGAATAACTTGGGATATACTTAAGTCACAAGTGTGATCCTCATATATTTTATGTTTGTAAATACATACCTACTACACTACGTACAACTACTAATGACTAATTTAAGCACTTATGACTAAAAACCATACAAAATATGCAATTACTTCAACCTTCTCCACGATATAATGAAGTAAATGGATTTTTAAAAACCTTTTCCGGCTCTTACCATGCTACTTTAGCTGTGGGGTTGGGTAGAAAATGTTAGTACACACACAGTAAATATAAGGGTTCATGAAGTGATCAACTCTGAATTGGCCAACCACTACTGGATTGTGAGAAAATGCAAAACATTGTCAGCTTTGTTTAAAATTAGATGGATATCCTTTACTCGATGATGCACATTGGTAGACTCTGCTACAGGGCTACTGCATCGCACTACTATGCTTTTTCTTCACTTTTGTACGTTTGCTTCTGTTCGGTAAAACTCTTCCGAAGATGACTCGCAAAAATGTTACAATTTGGGAGCAAATTACATAAAAATGTGAAGCATTAATTAGACCCCTAACTTGGTCAAGGTGCTGGCAGCTGGATATGTACTCCTTACCTTACTAATTTGTAAATTAGATTAGAATTGTAATTTAATATTCAGCCCTAATAAAATCATACATTCACATATTTTTTGGGGTATGGCATTATGGCATACGTGTACGTAACGTAAGAGTAAAAGAAAAAGTCATGCCATGTCTGATATGCAAATTATGTCATATATAATGTCACCATTTAAAACTCTTCGTGGATTATCCCTGAATTACCTTGTTTTAAATTATGACAACAACGTCCATCATTTAAAATCTTCAGATATTTATAGGATGGTTGTCTCAGCATTCACCATAGAGTACCCGCTCCAATGCGATTTGACATATGTTAAGATGTCCGTTAGTTTATTTGTACATAATAACAAGAAATGAAGGTTGACTTGACTGACACTACTTTGTAGTGTGTGTAACAATAAAGTACTTACGGATGTGTGTTGGATAAGCATTTATTCTACTACCTGACAAGACAACCTAGCCTAGGGAAGCACTGCTCACTGTCACTTAATATTGTGCTCTCTCTCGACAAGGGAAAAAAGTGAAAGTAAGCAATAAAATTGGAAAGCAAGGTATGTACAGCATGTAAAGGAAGTCAGAAGTTACAGGACGCAGGTCAAGAGTTCAAGAGGTTGATGATAGTGATATCAGTATGTAGGAAGGGCTACAGGGCACAAAGATTTCCTTACAAGATCATAAAACTTTTGCGCTGCATGGGATTTCGAAGTCGGGAAATGAGTCAATGAGATTTTTTTGTAAATAAAACTCAAGACGCAGATGCAAAGCCATTTCACATTTATAAGTCTAGATAAATACGCAATCTCAAGCAAAACATCATTGGCACCGAGAAGGGTGCTTTAAAAAGAATTGAGATTGCGAATCTTCATGTTCGTGTGTATGATAAAACTCACAAATTTGTCATTTTTATTGAAACAGAATGGAGCGAAAAAACAATAGCCCAGAAAATAACGATGAGGATATGTGTGCCAAGAAAGAAGATCACGGATTACCATATCCTGCTCATGGTGTCATAGGGTGAGTTAAATAAAAACGAGGTCAATGGAACTTCATTTAACCATTAAATGATTTCCAATTTACAAACGCGGTGCTTTTTGCAACATATTCCTTAGTATGATTCTGTAATTCAAACCACCGTAATTAAATGATTTTATTTATTTTATAGTACTTCTGAGCCAGCATGGTTGAATGTGTTTCACGGTACGCCAACTCAGCCAGAAACTCCAAAGCAAAACTTTAAAAAACAAAAATACGACTTCCACAAAACTTATGAAAGCGAGATTAGCAAAGTCACAAAGTCTGGTGTAGAATTCCCAACACCTATACCTGGTTTACATAACCTATGGACTAATTTCAACGAAGGTGTACAACGAAGCAGTCAAGAAGACATGTACCCAATTGATGCATCATTGCCGAACCGATTCAAGAACCCGGACACTTTCCATGGCTATGGGTGTGAAAGAAATCAACAGCATCCTTCATTTACGACAACATCCTCAGACTACGGGCAGTTCCCACCAACAAGACATGATGTTCCTCGAGAATATCACGGAGTAAATAATTCTTTCACAACACATTTAGCAACTACGGGGATGCCAAAAAATCGATCTTTAAACATTTGAAAGAAATTACGACGCTAAGAAATTCAGAGACAGATCAATGACGAAACTGCAGTATTACATATTGTGCTGTATGGTAAATATGAAAATATGTTATGTAAGAAATATTTAAAATAATAGGACTTTAAGGACTTTATAGGACTTATTTTCTTTTAATTCAGACGCGATCTAATCTTTTAAATAATAATCTATCAGATTTTCTTTGTATTTTTTTGTATTGTTATTTCATATTTAAATTAGCGTAATCAGAATCTACAACTATAATCAGTACAAGGAAGATATCAGTAGCACAGTAGTAGCACAGATTAACGAATAAAACATTACCACATGTGCGGTGCGATTTGTGTGCTGCTCTAAGTACCTTTACACACACTAATTGTAACAAAACAAATACATGCTCGAGAGTTCGTGCATGTTGGTTTTCATTTCAATACGTTCTTATAAGTTTATAACGATTTAATGCATTAAACTGTCGCGTGAATGTGAAATTATGTACTATAATGTGCTGTGTGTGCTCGAGGTTGCTTTCTCAATAAAATGTACCTTGCGCCAAGGAGGGTAAACTGTCATAGTAATTTGTATATGGCTACAACAGGAGGCGCACTCCGGGGGGTAAACGCGGAATTTCGGACATAAATACCTCCGAGTATCTACGTCAGATAATTAAGAGTCATCAACTTAACTTGTCAGTTTCCTTGCATAGGCGATAAGATAAATCATGATTTGAGCATGAAAAAATCATACAAATGCCCGTTTCGTGAAAAATTGCATGAAACTACGGAGATGTGCATTCATGACTTAAAAATTCGAAAAAAACATAAAAGCACTAGTACCAAGGCGGGTATTTTGAATACCCTTTGCCAATACCGGAAGCTGGAGGTGTGAAACCGAAAGAAATGTCACCCAAAACAATGTCTATTAGTAAGCCAGTTATTATTGCTCATTACGCGGATAAAGTTGATATAGTAGGAGATATTCTAATGAAAGTCGTGTATTTAAAGTAAACTTCAGAAAGTGGTTTCTTAATGATTTTTATGAAAACGATACATTAAAGTTAAGATAATCCTTTATTAACGTGTTAAAAGTATCAGATATACATATACTAGTAAGATATACAGCCAGATACTTCATGAAATAAAATTTGCTAAATGTCAAATGAAAGTGTAAGGCAGTTATTAGTTTTGGGCTGTCCCTTTCCTTTAATTCAGCCATCAAAACTGCCGTAATTCGAAGATGAAAAAATTCGTATGAATTATAATTGGAAAACGAAAATGAAAGTCCTTCGCGTTTTCCTCCGGAATGCGCCTCCTGTTGTAGCCATATACACTATATACAAATTACTATGACAGTTTACCCTCCTTGCCTTGCGCTTTACCGATGAGCTGACACTGCTCGAACACGTTGTTCCGCGGCAAAAATACTCATGCCTTGGCGAGAGATACCCGCACAGGATTTTAGCAAGGAATGGGCCATCGTTGATTATTTCCGGATCAAGAATCTAGAGAAAAAATTCACATAAAAATTAAGTAGGTAGATAAAGATGAGCATGATGAGGTAGTTAGGCTAAATACTAAATAACGCTACGACATAAGACATGACATAAAACATAAGAGTTAACACGGTCACATGATACAATCATTCACCATTTGTCATTGGGATTACTCTGGAACTAAAAAAGCTGTACCGAACTAATGTTTCCCTGAAAATGATTTTTAGTATTTAGATGTAGTAAGGAAGGAAAATTTTTGAGGCATGTGAATGTGAACACACAGTCACAATCTGTAGTCTGTACTGAGATACAAAAAACACCATTTAAGTAATGACGACAATCCAAGCATATACTCTTTTAAACCAATCAATGCGGAAGTAGACATTATTGTCTATTATAGGGGCGGAGATGTCCAGCTTGCAACTTTATGAGGTCCACAGATGACAGGACTATTGTTTTCAGTAAAATTTGATATCCATCAATAACGTCATTGATTGTGGGGTCAAAGAACAAAATTTACTTTCAGAGAAAATTAATAATTTCTACCTCTTAAATCATGTTGCATGTCACACTTTTCAAACATCATATCATACAATAATTTCCATTCCTTTCATTTTCCTTACAATTTAAACTTTACCTTTAACACCACAATCTGCAATTTCAAAAACTCTGGTCTGATTTGTTGTTTGCGAAGTAATAAGTAACTAAAATTTGCGTGATCTGGAACTGAAAAATAAGTTGTAAGTATTGAAATGAGTAGCAAAATAATTGGATTTCTTAGGTAGTACAAAACTGATGTTATGTTATGAATAAAAAACAATATCATGCGGTATTAAAACACTCCAAAGAATTGAACAAAATAACACGTAGTTGAGTCATATCGTCATTCGTCATGTGTTCGCGTTCGTTTCGTTTGCGTCGTAGGTAGTATGTAGTATGTAGATAGTAAGACTCCAATACTTCAATCCAATGTGTTTCTTACACCACTACCACTACTAGTACAATGTACAAGTAGTACTACAGTACAGTAATGTCTTTATCTCTTGATGTGTGTAAACATATACTTTTAGCTGTCCTTATTTAGCTTTCGACTTTAAGGCGATATAGCTATATAAGATGCTTCCAGACACCGTCCGTTTCTCTCTTTCTCCCCTGTCTCTTTATCCATTTTCCGTTATGACCGTCATATCTTAGC
>JAHZNA010004678.1:0-11456 GCA_027743935.1 Sinodicranocentrus sp. ZH6 | reverse complement strand
GGTCTTGACCCAATGTACCTATGTACCAAATTTGGGAAAAATCCGTTCACGCATATCGTCAGAATCGTGTTGACAGACAGACAGACAGACAGACGGACAATGATGGCCAAATCAATACTAGATGAAATGATTTCATCTACGTAATAAGCAGATGCATTCACTCTAAGCCTTCCCACTTCCATTTATTCGTTTGAAAATTACTGCTCAAGATTTAGCCCTACGAACGTCCACTCCACGTTAAATGATACTTGTGGACGGAATGAATGTAGAAATGGCACAACGTTTTTCTTAAGTTACACTATAATGTTTTAAAAATGATAATATAAATCGGGCACTGATTTTGTGTATAATTTGCGAGGTAGGTAACTTGTAACTGTGTATAATCATAACCTTACCTCTACCTGATAAAATAAGTTGTTATAAACCTAACATTATGATATAATCATGTTTGAAATAAAACGTGCCAGCAACTTTTTAAAAATGACTTACATGATGGTCAACTCTCTACATATTTATACCGTTCTGAAAGGCTCTTTCCAGTAATAGGCTTTCTCCTGGTAATGTTAACATGTGAGTTACTTTTTCTACATTGTATCTTGTATCTCAATTATCAACATGAATTCTGCACCTTGATAATCATGATTTTGACAATCTTAGCCAAACACCTTCCGCCGGCCATGCATGCGAAATTTGTGCAGCATTAGAAAAGTCGAACTGGCATGTAGAAAACATGGTTGTCAGTATTGTTTGGACTTTAGAATTGAATACATATTTGGGACTAACAGGGTCAATATTACATGTGCTTTCAATATTTTTGTTACAAAAAAACAGAGATTCATTTTCTTTTGACACCGTTTGTGGTTTCAAGGCTGGTCAGGATAGAGCCGCATTCCATTTTGCCAGAATTCTACACGACAATGATTCTTATTTGCCTATCAAATACATAATTATCATACTAAATAGATAAATGACTTTATTTATTCAGAATTCCGTAAACTTTGATAGACAGTCTAGTTTGCACATCCATATCACTAATAAATTGATGCAGAGCCTTCGGGATTTCCTACAATGCCCCAATCCAATCATATCACAAATGCATTAGTAATATTGTGGTAAAATCATTATACTCACTTATGTAAATTTTAGAAACTGCATGTGATCGATAATTATTTTATTTAATAATAACATATTCTCTTAAACTTGTTTTGCAGAGAGAATATTTGTACAATAAATAATATCTACTCAAGTATTCATACGTTTTACGAAAGCAATAAGAAAGAGCAAGCGTCTCAGAGTTTTTGTGCTCGCTGGATATTGCGTCACAATTGTGACTCATAAACTTGAGCTATGCGATCTGCAATGTTGCAAAATAATGAGGGAACGAATAAGACAAGTGCCGACGTCGACTTCAGTAAAACGTTAAAGCTTGGAATATCAACTCTAAAAAATCCCTATCTAATTTAGGAATTCCGATGCCCATTGCCAGTCTCTAAAGTTGTGTTAAAGCAAAAGCTGATACAGCATGATGCAAAATGAATTATTTTGCTTACTTTCTGTGGGAGTCGTACACGTAAAATTGAATGCAGTCACATTAAGCCCATAACTATAATGTGTCCGACTCCAGCCTTATCACAGCCTCATAAGAATCACGTCGTACAGTTTAAACAGTTTTTGTTCATGTAATCTTAATCTAGACTACGCGTGTGAGAACGAGGGAATACCTCTGCGTACATACTCAGAGTCAGGAAAACGGTAAATGTCATGTGATACTTTAACAAAGCATTAACATTGAAAGCAATGATTTTGTTTATTTTGTAAAGATTCATTTTGTAATGTAATCTCCATTCCACTGCTCACGGATCAGCTCAGTCCGGATCACGAATAGTACCTCAGCTCAGCACACTTGAGATTTTTAACTCTCTCTTGTTATTTTTTGTAAGCCCCTCCAGAAATCCTTTTTTCTTCAAGCAAGTTGACTTGCAGGAGAAAATCAATTTCATTTCATTTTGATGCTGGGCTAAACTACCTTCTAAATTGATTGATTACAAACTCGTAAGGAAATGGGAACCAGATTTAGTGAAGGATCTTCTTCGGTAAGCTCAATACTATCACTCTTTCATTTCAAAATAAATGTTAGGAAGGAGCTCCGCTACGTGAAATTTAATATATTTAAATAAGTTTACATTTTGAACGTTATGATAGCCAAACGACAACTTCAGAAACTAAATACGCCAATAGATTATTAACTTTAAGTAAACTTTTGTATTATGTAATAATTACACGGGATATATCGTTATTTGGAAATTCTAAACTAAATGTTGCTGTCAAAACAGTTAAACGAAACTGTCTAAAATATATGTATCAAACAAAAGATGTCCCCCCGGATTGGGGAAAGCAGAATTTGAAAAGATTGAATGGTATAGACACTAGAGCAATAAGACAGTCAGACACACGGAATTATCAATTCATTAAGAGCTACCCTCACCCTCCTTGTTAATGTCATTTTTACCAAACATTTTTTCTCATTTTTTTCTAGCTTCTTAATGATCCTCAATGGTGGTACTGGCAAATCAAACAATGGAGAAAACGCTGTCGAAATCAATTGGAGCTATCAGACGCTTGGCAATACCTACCTGTTGGAAATCAATTTTCATTTATGCCAGGTGGGAGAAGTAATTTTTCCCAACTGAGGTTTACTTTTCGGGCTGTTACCACTTTCGATGAAAACGGGGTGGCAGAAAGGTATGCCGGGTTATATGTTAAATTAAAGGATGAAGAGATTACAAAGCGTTTTGAAGTAGCAATTCAACATTTGGAAAATGTTCAAGGTGCCATCCTCCCAAAAGGAAACGTCAAAGGTTACAATATGAGCTATAAAGTCGTGTGCAAATTTTAATAATTATTTTTTTACATTAAAGTATTTAATCGTAAATAATTTTGCCGTTTGTTTTTTTAAACATTCTAGAGTATATTGTGGACGTGAAAGGAACTTTAAAGCAAGATTTTGAGGATGATCATGATTCTTATGCAGTTGTAGATGATAAGTTCATCCTTATCTCTCGAGGAGACAACGTAATCCAGCAACCATTTGCTCTCTATTTAGATTTGGCTGTACAACATGCTAAATAACTTTCTTTTTGTTATATTATATGATATAATACTATATTCTTATTTTAAATAGTACATATTCAAGAAATGGATAGTAGCAAGAAAAATTGATTGTCGTATTGATATGCAAAGCCTCCGTGAAACATTGTTATATTAGTTCATTATGATAATTTACCTTTACAGTTATTTATTTATCAGATCCTTTAAACATTAACAATGAATAGATGTCAACTTGGCTTCAGTAACTTTGTGTTATAAAAGAATTGGGATATGATTGCAGTATTTAAAAATCCTTTTAAATCTAGTATTCCAATAAATATAAATTGAAACATTAGAACATTATCAAAACTTTAATTATAACTTAATTATAGCAAAATTTTGAAGCAATTAACTTAAATTTGAATTTTGAATTAAATAATAATAATAAACAACCAATATAATTACCAACCAAGAATCACTCACCCAAAGACTTTCTCTTTTGTTATTTCATAGATTTTGATAAGACCCTCATTTCAAAAAGCTTTTAAAAAGCCGTAAACAACCACAAACACAGTGAATGCAAGGAGGAACAACCAAACAACAGTGAAAATTGCATAAGCATTAAACTTTCTTGATCTTTCCTCCTCCATATTCTCATCCGAATCCCAATTCCCAGCTGCGCTTCCAGCAGCTAAAACATTCCTTCGCATTCTTTGACCTCTAAATAAAGGCGTGTCTTCGCTTTCATCTCCATCTTGAATGAAAAACTCTTCGATAACATTGTTTTCGTTGAATGGCACATCCCTCGCCACAAATGGTGGCCGACAAAAGTTAAACATGAAAAGTTCACTTTCACGTTCAAAGTTTTCCAAATTTTCTTCAGTGTCATCAGTATCCAGTAACTCGGTTCTGAATTTGGAAGGTTGGACTTGAACAGACGTTTCATCCCATTCTTGAAAACCGTTACGGTTTTCTTCTTTTAAAGCGATTTCCTTCTTAACGGAAGTTGCAACGGTTACCTTTTCTGCGTCTTGAACAGTTGAGGAACTTGCGGAAGCTTTTTTAAACGAAATGTTTTCTCTCTCCAAAATTAAATGTATTTGATTGAGTAATTTTGTTTTCAACCTGAACTAGTTCCAGGCCTGTTGTCAAAATCCCCATCTACAAAATTGTCCTCACGTGTCATTCCATTCCCTCTAGGAATGCGCTTGATGGTCACATTCAATTCCAAACTGTTGGAAGATACGATCTTTCGGGGAATCGTCACAGCAGAACTTAAACCAGCTAACATGTCCATGTTTCCATTCTCCCACTTCTCCACTTCCGAACCTGGATTGGGCAACTTCCCTCCGAAACTGGGAGAATTGTTTGAACACCCGTTTAGAAAAATTGGTCCAAGTTCTTCCTTCAGCTCCATGTCACTTTTTACGTTCATTTTCAACTGGAAATTAAAATGAACAAAAAATCAAATTCACAGCCTCATAACAAGGTCTTCATCAAAATACAAACATTAAGTACACTTCTTCAGTTAAACATTTATTTATTTTTCATTTCAAGCTTACTAAATTTTCGAATTTTATTTGGAAACTAATTTCTAGAAAATTATTTCCCTTTATCCTGCTACAGACTAATCGACGCTTAGGAAAGTATTACTTGCAATGGTGCTCACAATGGATGGATGTGCTGACATGAATGTGTGGTGACTTATGGTTGTTCGGTTCGTCTGTACTCTCAACAAAATGTAGAGTAGTACTTTGTAATAAAGTGTAGATTTGTATACTCCACACTTGTTGCATCTCTAAACAACTTCTGTTTAGATCGTTGCTACTGTACTGATTGTGATTGTGAATACAATCGCTGCACTCTTTCTTTACTGGAGAGAGGGAAAAACTGATTTTTGCAGATTACGTCATCAGAAGGTTGGCGTGGCGCTACCTTGGTTTGCTGGAGTTTGCTCTTCTTTTCTTAACATAGTCATGATCTCTTTAAGAAACTAATGGTGAATAGCAATATACAAAGAAGCATCCTTATTTGGCATGTTTTTTATGCATTGGAGTTAACTAGAAAGTTGCCCACAGATTTAAGAAATCCCTGCCTAATCAAGCTCCATGAAAATGCACTATTGACCATAACCAACTTTGTGAAGATTTTTTGCCTAACTGTTCAATATTTATATTCATTAGTCAAAACTAGCATGACATGAATTTCCGGAAACGATGATTCAGATGCAGCGTTAATCTATAAATATTTCCAACAGCGATATGGCATACTGGCATTGCATGAATGAAGCTACTGTAATTTATTTTATTTTGCTAAAATATTTACACATTCTTAAGGCAAGGCATAATAAACATTCATTTGTGTCCTTATATTGAAGGAATTATAGTGATAGCATATAAAACCAACATTTTGCTGCCATACCATGTATAAAACACTATAAAGTTTGAAGTATACTGAATGAAAAATAATCGTAATTCAACACACGCATATCGAGCGAGACAAACATGTATGTAGCAGAATCTAACTAATAATAAATATATCGTCATCACCGGACCGATGTTAGTACACCGAAGTAATATACCTTGATGTTAATACCTAATTATATTCCTATGAAAAAGCTCATTGAATTATTTAATGTATTTTACAAGGAAAAGCTGCAGGGTGTCACTGGAGTTTACCAAAGCGAAACAATTGTTTCTATGAAAAACACATCACAACACAATGCTAGTTTCACTAAAAAATCATCATCAATTTCAACCTTGTTTCACAAGAAGAAGAAGTTCCTCTAATATTGTACAGAAAAAATTAAGTGCGTATTGTTTCGATATAAAAGTTTGAATAAAAAATACGATGCATACAATTTGATCAACGAAACTTTCAACTTGACTGAAAAAAAGTCGCAATAATTTATGAAAGAAGCATCCAGCTGGCTGAGCAGACTTTTCTCAATTCAAATCACACTTTGAATCTGTTCCTTGTTAGATATTTCAAAGAACCCGAAAATAGCTTTTCTCGCTAGCCTGTCTCTTTCGACCACGTCATCTCATCTAGCAATTCCATTTATTGAAATATAAAGCTCCCCAGTCTCAAACTTATTTTATTAGCTAGCTCGCTCGTTCTATTTAAAAAGATTTTTCAACATTGATACTGTCAACTATGGGGACAATTGATTCCGCCAAAACCCAAATTGTAGTATTTCAGGTAAATCTTAGCTTTATTCCTACTAAGCAACTAAGAAAACAAAAATTTAATACAACAGGACTAACTAGTTAATCCCATGAAGTTTGTTATGTGTCAAATTATCAAGAATTTTTCCTCCTGTTAGATGGACGACATTGTCAAGGCTGAGTCTATTTTTCAAATTAAGGATTGGAACATTGTCCACCAATTCTGCTACTTGAGAACAAAACCCGACTGTCTTATCAATGCCGGTCCAGGTCAAAGTCAAGGTCAATCTGTGGACCCTTTCCAGATGCGAGTGTTCTTCAAAGAGTCTGCAAATCCTGAGACGCAAAGCTCCTACTACACATTTTTATCTTTATGTGTACAACGCATTGGGAATGCATCCCCACGCTGTTTTAATGTCAACGTGCAACCTTTAACTGACTCTTTGAGCCCATGTGGTATTGCCAAAGGTGAGTAATTAAGTTTTAATTGCAATTTAGTTATAAGATAATAGTATTCTTCTTTTATAGTTCATTCATTTATGCTCAGATTATTTAATCGAGTTTCGAGAATTTGAATCCAATCAAATCCGAATTTTGGAACCAGAGTTTCTCCGCATAGCTACCCACATTTTGGGAGACGATAGTCAAGTCAAGTTTGCTCCACAACCTGATTCCCTCCAGTGGAGAATCACTGTGACTGCCATTGGATTCAAAAGTTCTAGTGTTGGAGGGCATGTACCACCTCTTCCAGAAGTTACATGTACACCTGCACCTGCACCCGCACCTGCACCCGCACCTACTTCTGCAAGGTTGACTGCCGTCGATTCAACTGGGACAGAGAGAAGATTACGTTCTTCAAGATTTCTTCGAAGTTCAAATTAAATCTTGAAAACAATTTTGGATGACATTGACCTTCCACATTTAATCTTGTGTATAATTTAGCCAGTGGAGCCATTTCATTCATGAAAATAAAATACAACAATAAACATAAAATATTTAGCAAAATAATTTTCATTTTGTTATTACGTTTCGGGGGCAGCTGGAATGGAAATGGTGAAGTTAATATTCGAGACAAAAAAACTTTTTGTCAATTCTTCATTTTTAATTCATATTTCTTCACTCCACTGTCTGGATAGATGTCTTATCGTTAGAAGAGATATGACTTTATTCTAGATCATTGTAAGTGCAGACGTAAAACCCATAAAACGTGTCAAATTGCTGACTGGCTATATCAACATAACCTCATTTCCTCGTGTGAGGATTAACAAGCCACACATTTTACTGTGAGTCCTCTTCTCCTGTCCACTTCTCATAGTTTACTCACTTTCATTTTCTTCTCGAGTTGGATGGGTGCAAATCTTTATGTATAAAAAAATACGCTCAAGACGAGAATTAAGTCATGACTCATGACTGAGCTCAGCATGCTCTCCCTTCCCTTTCGCTTTCGTTCTACTATGTACCCAAAAGGTCCAAAGTTCATTCAATAGACAAGACATGACATAACTTTTATTTGAGGCGCATTGTGAATTGTCAGCATTTTACGCACAATTTTAAACATTTTAGGTTAATAGGTTGATTTTTTCTTTTAAACAATGCTGCATCCTTCAAAAGGGCTTTTTGAAATGGAAACCTCACCGACAGTTTTGGCCAGTTGGGCTGCTTTCACACTTTTTGATGGAATTCCAAGACTTTTGATGTTTCCTCTACGCTCAAAATCCGGTTTGTTTAAAAACGGATGTGGACTATTCCTACGGTCCCTTGGAGGTCTCCAAGTTTCTCGATGAATGTCAGGTTTCATCCAGAAACCTTCTTCAGATTTGCCCTCAATAGATTCCTGAGTACGGAAAAAATCCCAGCATCATTAAGTCATTATCATTTGAACAATTTGTCGTGTTAAAATAACTTAAGTTCTCACAGGTTCAGAAACAGATGGTTCCTTTTGCTGATTTGTTATCCGTGAAAAATTCCCATCTGTAGATATTTCATCGATATCGTTTATCGCCAATTGTGATGCCACTGGAGAGGGAGATTTTGATCTTACCTGAGGACTACTGCGGACAGCGTCAATCTTAACTTCTTCTTTATTTACTCTTTCCCTTCCCTCCTATTCGAGAACAGTTATTAAAATTTACCAAATTTTTGTACTTATTTAAATTAAATTCTGTAATTTACTACGAAGAAGTTTACTAAAAAATCAAAATCATGTTGTTCCTTTGCAATCTTCTCTGATTTCACCTCAACCTTTACAATTGAAGGTAAAAGTGGCACTCCAGCTTCTTTCGTGGTCTTTCTTTCAAAATCAGTTTTACTTTTAGGAATAACCTCCGAGGGTATTTGGTCCTGTAAAGAAATTTCGAAAAGGTTAAATCCGCTGCTTTACAAAGAGCTCATATTTTCCCTTGCAGAACTTTACATGATTTGAAAATACATTTTTGCATGGTTCTGTAGATGCTACACTGCTGGGATAACCAATCTTGGATGCGTTTTCCTGCCCAGATTTTAGCCCATGTGTACCCCTCTTCCTCCTTCGTCGTTCTCTCCGAGGACGAAATCTTTGTCGTTTTATTCCCTCATGGACCTCTTTCATATGACGGACAACGTTGTGCCAGATTGTAAACTTTTTCTTACAAATGGAACAGGGGTGTAGTTGTAGGTGCCCTTCAGTTTAATAAGTATGTCTAAATTTTCCTCTTTAGTTATGCATATCTCAAAAAATTCCTGCTCATTTTTACCTTGGCATGTTCCACTTGCACTAGAGGTTTGAGGATTACCTGATTTACAAACACCGCCGTAGTCGATACGGGATCTAGGACGAAAATATGCGCCTTCAAATTTATGAAGGTACGAGTCCTTGTCCTTACTAGTTCCAGATTGTGGTGACATCGAAAGCTTCTCAAAAAGACCCGAAAAAATCTTTACAGCTATCTTTTAGGTTGTTTTAAAAACGAAATTTAAATTTTCAATTTTTTATCATTATATAGCTAGGAAAAAACTTGGCCTACTTCGTTGTGCAAACCTGACCAACTTTGTTAATTAAATTTACTTGGGTATCCATCTCACTCTTTCATTTAATGCAGGTGAGACAAAATGACAGTGGATTTTTCATATTGAATAGAAAGCTTTTCAAAGTAAAAAGTATGACAAATGATAATGATTAAAAAGACATAAAAGCCATTGTGTAACTTTACTTGGAATTGAGCGTAGCGTAGAAAATTTGTAGAATACGTACAATTATGACTCATAAAAATCCTACCAAGTCAATATACCTATATTATAAAGGAGTGTAATTTTTATTCATTAAAAATGTGTAGTATACTCGTAGTTTTAAAAGAATATTAAGACTTCAAGATTACAATAGAAATGCTATGAAAGGTTGACGACATGCACATGACTACTGTCATGTTCTAAACTGTTCACAACTTTAAAAAATGTTACATCTATTAGGTATGTATTTTGAAAAAGAAAATCCTGTCCTTGATGCCTGAGATTCCTCTTCAACTCTTTGGGGCATGACGAGACTTTCACTATTTCTCCGATGCTCACTACCCTTGTCCGAATTTTTCAAAATTCGATCAGAACTTATCTGACGGGTTCTTGGAGGCTTCCAAGTTTCCCTTTGAATATCCGCTTCCATCCGAAAATCATGTCCCCTTTTCCGCTGTAGGGATCCCTAAAATAAATTAAATAGCACAACATAAATTTTAATCGCTTAAATACCATTTAAAAAATTTCAAATTTAATTTTGTTCACATACAAAATCCGATGGAGATGGCTCTTTCGGTGTAATATTTTTCCCCATCAGATATCGTCGACTTATTCCAACTTCATCTGTATAATTTGGAAACAATGGTGCCCCCTGGATTCGATGATTTGATCCACCTGAAGCACCAAATGTGTCTTTAATTGCTATCTTAGTATGTCTATATTGACCAATATTTTCCCCAGATAACAGAATCTGTTCACTCTCTTTGGATAATGTTGCTGAAGCCAGCTTGCCATTTAAATTTAAAGGCTGCTTGTGCAAATTTGATGCATTAAGATCTGCCATAGGATAAGTTTCCTATAAAAAAATTAAATCCAAATCATGTCACAAGATTTAAATAGAAAATTGTCAATGAAAAAGATTTTTACTTACTATAAACGATACTTTCCTTCTCTTGAACCCTCTCCCTCCACATTTGACATCAAAGTTATAGCAAAGGCTTTCACATTTCTCAGAACTGTCTGAGATTCTATTATCAGCCTCTAGTCGAGCACACTCCTCAGCTGATGTTTCAAAAGTAGTTACATCTGAAGATAATTCTAACGACGAACTTCTCTGGGTCGAAACACTGGACGAGGAAGCCAGTACATGGGTTGGTTGTCTATGCATTAAAAAAATACTGAAATTTGAGTTGTGATGCCTGCCATAAAACCTCTATTTGGTCTAGAAGACTCACTCGTAAAGCTCAGGCTCATCTATTTCCTTCAGCTCGCAGTCATTTCCTTCCGTAGAAGAACCAGATGGAATCGTCTCCTATGCAAATATTTAAACATTATGAAACCATAAGAATATATATTTTTTAAGTTGTAGAGTAGCTCTAGATCAACCTCCAATACTTGAGAAACTGGATCATCCCTCTGCGGCTGTTCTAAGTCAACACTGCAGCGAGAACGGAGCATTATATCGATTTCAAAAATCGCCATTAAATTTTGATTCAAATTTTCAATTAAACTTTCTCCACCTTCTGGTCCAGTCTACAAGCCGAAAAAATAGATGTAGAAGAAAATGTTTTCATTATTTACAATGTGTTCATTATTGTGTATTTTTCCCTACCTCAACATTACTGATACTCTGGCTTGAGCTTAAATTCCAATTAGAAGAAGAAGACTCCATACTACTTTGATCATACTTATGCTCCACATTTTGTGGTACAATTTTGTTTTCTGATATTTTCAAATCTTCCCCGTTATCCTGGAATATGGAGTCCACCTCCAAAACTTTCTCCACCTCTGAAATCATCTCATCTAATAACCCTGCTGCTAAGATTATTTTTTCCGAATCCACCTCTGCCTCGACAGCTTTCTCTACCCCAGAAATTATCTCCTCCGAAGCTGACCCTGCTGCAAAGATTATTTTTTCCGAATCCATCTCTGCCTCGTCAACTTTCTCCACCTCTGAAATCATCTCATCTAATAACCCTGCTGCAAAGATTATTTTTT
>JAHZNA010004677.1:0-20566 GCA_027743935.1 Sinodicranocentrus sp. ZH6 | reverse complement strand
AATAAGCAATATCCAACCTAGCGCGAGCATAATCAACCACCCAACCAACCATCAGATACAGGTTGCTCTTATTATATTAGGATGATCAGGATTTATTGGACAGAAATGGAATTGGATACACATCAGATATGCACGTGACAAAGAAGCAAGAGGGAGCCTACACTTTGGAGCAGGCACACTTTCTCCTTTCTCCTCATATATTATTACTCAGATTGGAACTCTGGCTAATGAATGCGTGGTTGTTCTCTTGTTCTTAGTTTTCTGAAGGCGTCATAGGTACTATAATTATAGTACACAATTTAGCTTGTATTTAATTAAGGCAGTACATGCTTAGAAGGTAAGGTTAAATGTGAGTGGTAAAGTTAGTTCTGGCACGTGAAAGTTTTCCATATAAATAGCAACGAAATTCGTAGATAAATGTAATAAAAATACATGACTTTTAACTGCTTACCTTATAACACGGCCGGAATTCAAAGGCTTATACTGCTTCTCTAAATCTGGTGAACAATTACAGAAGTACGAACATATTACGAATAAATAATTCATGACTTCGGATTCGACCAGACGAAGAATGTCGTTACAACGAACAGGGTACAATTAACTACGTAGTAAAACATAGCTTTTTAAGTATGGCAATATTATGGCACGAACATTCACAAACTTTTAGGTCATACCTATTTTAATAATATGCACAGCAAAAATTATCAATGATAGAACTCAATCCAATACCATAACATTTTCTTTTCCTATCATCACAACATGAGCTATTATACACTTAAATGAAAATAACACTCTTTTTTTATGAGATGCTGTCACTAAAACGACCTCATAATTTTCTATTCCGGGTTAATGCGAAATGTGCTCCATTTCAGAATTTACAGGTCTCGTTACATGCGCCTGTCATACAATTGCAATTGCAAAAATTTATTTAAATAAAATAAAATGTGAAATTTGGAATAGTTTGGAAAGCTTTGCCTAATTTGGAGGTCGAACATGTGCCAAATATAACGTCCTTTGATACTATCAACAGTATGAAAAGTAACGAGCTGAAAACCACTCTAACACGATATATGACTTTAGTGAATTAATTTTTTCTAAAACTTCAGCGCAGAGCGAGCATAATACTATTCAGGTACCTAATCTTTACACAATTTGCATTCTTCAAAGTCAACTCTTGTTGACTTGTATCTCAAATAGCAAATGATTTTAGTAAGTCCACAATACTAGCAATTAGCACCTAGTGTCAACCGAGCATTCGATGAGTTTGAGTACAGTAAATTGTTTAGGCTAGAATTGTTGTGCCTTGACAATTTTGCACATTTCTTTAGGTGTGCAAGTGTTGATTGTCAACTGATATTAAACGTTGACTTTAAATGTTTGTCTTTTTCTCTTGAATTGAAAAATAATACTTAAGTGGTTAGAAGAACGTTGATTATCACAAAAGCGTTGCACCACTCTGGCTGGACGACAGTGACTACCATGCAAGAAAACTACGTAAAACATAACCTCAAATTTTACTTACTCTGCAATTGCACTGTATAAAAATGGACACATGTGCATGTGGAAGCTTATAGCAACCACATCGTCTAGTTCGTAACAAGTCTGCTTTCAATTCTCCTAGTATAAGTTGTGCTTATATATTCAGCCATACTTTTGCTACAAGTGAAAGCAGTCTGGTTGATGGTGGCTTTCCCTACACAACGTAAGGTAGACTTGCACATACTACTAGTTTAACAAAATTAAAAACACCAAACTTAGAGTGAAGCAAGATGAAGTTACCATAATAAAACAACACTCTTGAAAACACGAAGGACTTGGAAAAACTTCGACAGGTTAGGATTTCTTTTTAATACATATCCTAAACTTATAAATTATTAAGTGGGAACCACCAACTTTGCTCGTGTGCTGACCCTGAAGTTTCTATTAGGTCTGGCTGGTAGTTCAATGGCACGTATATATCTGCATTCATAGCAAGAATCAGTTTTTGGCATCTGTCATGCATAGTCATACTACTTCACATAACATCCGGAAAAAACCCGAACTGGGAAAGTACGCGATGTATGTACTTCACTCGGACAAGCGCGGGTTCTTACCAACCCATTACAACAGACTGACAATGAGTAGCAATATGTTATGCTATTATGACGACCAGGTTTTTATATGATGGTGATACTAATGCAATAAAAATGGTACCTAGTTAACGGACATGGTCTGCTACTCTGCTGGATGCAATTACTCTTTCTCCAGCAAGTCAACCTATCGCATTGAATTTAAACAGACTTCTCCCCTCGAAATTGAATGATGCACAGCACTATAACAGAAGCACCTAGTAACTCATATGGTAGAGAGAGACCTGTATCATTCTAATAAATGTTTATATGTAATGAAAAACAACTTCCAAATAATCCTTTTTATTCTATTTTATTCAAATCTTGAGCTTACCTATTTTCACATGTCGTTACAATTGTGCTCGAACAAAACAGTAGAAAATAGCAAGACATTACATACTTCAAAACGGCCATGAAAGGACACAGTGAAAAAGGGTATAATCAAATACTACAAAACATACGAAATCATACAGTACACTTCCTAATGCACATAACTCTTAACATTATTTAGTCTTTTCATAAGATGTCAACCTCTTTGGACTAGCTGCAGAAGATTTGTATTGCTAAATGCATCAAAATAGTGAGATTACTCTGTTGCAACAGTACAGACATGAAGTAACCAAATCGAACTGTTTCTTATGTGGTATCGTACAAGATAGATTCATTCAGACACAATTACACCTCTACATAAGAGTACATCTTGTAACACTCTGAGACGCAAAACAACTCATGCATCACATGTTAATGTTGCATTATTACATGTAAGTACATCAGGAAAAAAACCAATTTAATTTTAAAACTTGAATCTGGCATACAAACGGGGACTCCTGTACGCTTTCATTTTTCATTTCGAATATTCGTAATGTAATCATTGAAAAATCCATTAGAAAGAAACAAGGTGCTTTGATCAATGTTTATTTAGACAGCTCCATTGTCAAAGACTACAACTTATCCAACATTACAGCTAACTTTTTATTCAATTTAACTCATAATTAAATATTTTATCACGACCTGCGAAAATTCATTAACTATGTAATGCGAATACTATTACGTTCATCTTGATTGTTAACTCGATTCTAACGTGAAAGGCAACTTACTTATATTACAAATTAAACGATTTAAATCGTAACAGTAGCTTAAACTAATGGATAAATTAATGCAAAGACTTAAAATGAAACACTGTTAGAAGGAAAAACTGAGCTGATGCGATCGAAAACATATTATATAAGGTAACATAAGCATATGAACTGATTGTTAGTTGTGCGGTTACACCTTGACTTGTTTCGTCGACAAAGTAAAAGAGAGAATACAAGTTAAAACACAAAACTCATATGACTATTTCATTGAGGTTAATTAGGTAAATGTCAACAAAACTTTGGATTTCAAAAAATTCATGTGTCATTGGATAACACAAAACATGCTAAAATGCACACCTTTGCATAGGAAGACCACATTTTAGGGGTATACTAAATCTAGGAGTATCAGTAGTGTATCACATGGCAAACATATTACAGTCTAGAGAGGTGAGATATATACTCATTAAGCTAAAGGCACAATCCAGGACGGTTATGTAAACACGAAATTCAATTACGTCGGTTGTTAGGCTTTGTTTTGTCGTCTGGAGGTTTTTGCAGTGGAACGGGGGATCGTACCGTAAATATTCACCTAAAATTGAAAATGGAAAAATGTTAGTTTTAGCAATAGCAACAAAATTATTCCTCAAACAAATGAATCAGATGTGACTAATATCAATCACTGATGGCAACTTCAAAACACTGCTAACACTGGTGTTAGTTGTATGAATTATTTTAAACAAAAACGTCAAAAACAACATAAAACAAGCAGCGTATTGGTATTTTGACTGCAATTGCATGTGGCCATTGTCAGTACAAGATAATTAATTAATTGCTAAGTTTCATTGATTATCCTTGGCCTCAGATTTACGTTTTTTCTCGAGGTTTAAACTGGCTCTACTAGCATTGCTTCCACTTCGTTTCAAATTTGTAGCCGATGAAGATTTTGAAGGGGAGGATGAAGACGAAGAACTAAATGGGCTAAGTACTCGACGAAATGACGAAGTTGACCAGATACTAGAAGGCTTAACTAACTTAAGATCGCTATTACTAAGACTCTTTTTTACTTTGGATTTATCACTTCCGCCCGGTTTCGTAGGTACACCTGACTTTGCCTGCAAGGAAGACATGGAGTTTCGTTTTAAATCTCTATCATTTGACCGTGTCGACCTTCGTCTTGCAATTGGTGTGCTTTCTTTAGATTGAGGGTCAAACGTTTGAAGATTGGTTTTTGAGACATGTTGTACATTTGGCTGCATAGTACTGGACGATGAAATTGTTGTTTCTTCATCTTGGTTATCATCGGATTCAATTTCACAGTCGAAAAAGTTATCAGTTTCGCTTTCCATTATGTCATCTTCAGCAATGCAATCATAACTGTGTTGAGTATTGGCATTACAGTACACAGTCGCCGTCTGTTCACTATTTTCTACTTCTACAAGGTTTTCTACTGTCTGGGGTGTCATTAAAGGAGGATACATAGATGGCTGAACGTAAATGGAAGAGGCAGTGTTCATATCCGGGGCAACATTAGAAGGGGGATACCAACCATACACTAATGGCATCGCCATATCTTGTGATGTAACCACCGAGTCGTTTCCGAACTTTTGTCCAAAATAATATCGGAATCAGAACTTAATTTCGTATTTCTAATATCCATATTTATCTTGAAATATGTACTAATCTCTTGATTGAATTGAAAATTGAAAGCAAAAGCTTGGATAAATAGTGCTTGCGTCTTATGACTGCAATACCTCTTTCTTCTTTCGAGAGCTACTTCGGAGCTTGGGTGGTTGAGCATCATCACCTTCGTTCATCCCCCGATTCATCATGCTTGGAAACTGCTCGCTGTAACGATTCATTTCCTTTTCAACTGAGCCAAATCGCTCAATGGATTGTCTGGTGTACACAGGTATAAGCACACAGAACTTTTGATTGAAATTCAACTTTGCTGTTGCTGTTTAATATGAATGTACAAGTTTAAGTGCTTACCGTTGCTGCCTAGAACCCATATCTTCTGGGACAGGGGTAGCTTCTGAATCTGAATACAGACCTATAGGAATAATATTCATTACTTCAAACTTCTTGAATAATGTCACACGTGTGCATACGGTTCATAAACTAACCCCCATTACAAAAAGTAGAGAAAGTTTAAGCTGATACCTTGGCTGTCCGCGCGCCGAAGATGGCTATTCCTATTCATGTCTTGTTCATCAAATCCATCAATACTGAATGACCGCTTGTTTTGCTTGAAGAAAGGGTGTTCACCAGCTCCAGCCTTGAAACATTCGGAAATAATCAACCCTCATTTGTAGCTAACAAATAGGCTTCACTTATAACTCGTGCATTTACACGGCCTTCGACTCAATCAAAATTCATGTTTTAACTGGATAGCACAGAATTGGAATAATTACATCCATTACACTTTTACATACATGGTGTTTACAACTTACAACCAAGGATTGTAAGCAGAATGAATGCTGGTTCAAACAATATATAATTTAGCACATTAATTGTTCCAATAAAATGTTCTGAATGTTTCCATTTAATTTTCATTTGATGGACTCAATTAATCTTAATTCTCATCCAGTACTAGTTATACATAAATAATACGTTATAAAATTTGTTTAACGACTTACCCTCAAAACTGCATTCATAACCATTTCAGTAATATAGTTAAAAGCGCTGGTACCCCACCGTACTACCAAGTTGCTAGCGTGTAGCTTGAAGTCAGCGAGGTAAGCGTCAATTTCCTGCAATTAAACGTTAAACCCTAACTGTTAACATGAAGGGATGGAATATTTTTTAAGTATAAATTTTATGTACGGGCAAAAACATCATACACCAATTATCAGATACTCTCGCACTAACCGACTCATGACGTGTGAACATTGGATGAATTATGAAAATCAAACAATTACACGCAAGATCAATAAGATCATCTTTCTGAACAATTTACTGTCATTTGTCGAGTGCAAACATGCACAAGCATACATTCATGGACATCGACATCAGTTTAAAACAATAAACAGTACAAATATTCAAGTGTTTTCAACTCATATTATTCTTACCAGCACCCAACAAAAGTATCAACAAAGACTTCAAGAAAGCTATAGATGGAGAAGACAATCCAATACATCATCCAGTGTACCTTTAGATAAACATAAATTAACACATCAGCACACATGCCACGCGTGTGACTCTAAATATATCGTATTCTTATATCATATCAAGAAAAACGACTAAATAGGCACATAAGTAGATTATTGACGCATAGTTTTTGTGGAATGCATATTCAAATCCATCAACTTACATATTCCTTCACGTTTTTAGTTTTAACAGCCTTGTAGGAACAGTACGCTGGGTAGAGTAATCCCATGCACATTCTGGAACAAAAAATATCATCAAGTCAAGTCATATATACACCGTCGGAAACGGAGAAGCAAAGCAGAAAAAATAAGATAAAAACATTTAAATTGCCAGAAGTAATGTGAGGATGCACGCAGCTCGCAACTTCCTTTTTTATTTTAAGGTTTATGGTATGCTTTGACTTGAGCGACAGAAGCTATTTTATGCTCTTTCAGCTCACACAAGTGAATTTTCTCTTCCTGTCGAGTGTCTCCCGTGTGCCCAAATCTCATCCCCGATATTGCATACCAACGTACACAAATGAAACATACGCACTCAGATCATTGACTGTGTACCTAACTAAACCCATTTCTCTTTCCGATTTCAGTAGAGCAAAAAAGTCTACGTACATAGGTATATGCATTTTCGGCATCATCATATTAACAGAAGTAGTACATCCATGCTTGCTAATTTTGTCGTTAAACAAGAGTATTAGTTGCTGTGTCAGTCGTTGTTTGAATGATACACAATGCTATGATAAAATGAGAATACTGAATACTGAATATGTGAAAGAAATTTTGCAACTCGGTTAAGTCCAAACCTGTAGGAATACAGAAATTCAGTATCCAACCGTTGTTGACGCTAAACCAATTAAAACAAAAACGAGACGACCACACTGTCTCTTCTTTAAAAAATTGAAAAAGCATTATCACACAACAGAACCAACCAATCAAATGCTTACAAATACATTTGCATGTTTTCTCCGGAGCTATATTGCATGAAACATGGCATAAAAATATTAGTTAAAAAAACGCAGTATTTTTATAACAAATGATAAGTATAACTCGTCTTTATAACCGAACAGACTTTTGAACTTTGCAAAATAGTGGAAAAAACAGCAAAAATTACAACAGCCGTACTCATGCAAGTCAACTTACAACTTAGGCTTGTAAGATTGTATGATTCACCAAAATGCCAGATGATAGAGAGATGATCGGGTGTAATGTTTAGTTTTATAGCAAACATTTAAGTTCGCAACTAACAGCTAATTAGAAGTAGTCAGTCAAGTTGAAACCCCGTATTGAAATTCATTTACTTAAATCATTCAAAATAAAATACATGAACGTTGAAAGTTTAAACTTGAACATTGCAAGTTCGAAGCAAGCATGTGTACGATGATTGCAAACATAAGTAATGCATGATCTGATAAGCCATCATAATAGGTTGTTAATAAAGTAATAATATAAATTAGTACGATCTCTCCAAATGCACATTGGCGTTCATCTCCAAGCCTGACACCAGTGAAACCCATCATTAAATCTACATTAAAGCCGCTCTAAATTGTAAACATTGAATACAATCAAAACACGAAGTCACTACTCATTAACGACCTAACCAGGAAACCTACGATTGACGATGACGATAAATGACAAACGAATTTTTAAAACTGCAGCAAAAATATCTTTTGTTGTCACTTAAACCTTGAAACATGTCCAATCGCATATTCCACCTATGATAGTCGTGGTCGTAGTAAGCAATACTAAAATTTCATTTGCCCTTCCTTTCAAAAATCATCCATCCCTACGATTTAAATACTTCCTTTAAACAATCAATACCCATTTCTCAGTCCCAACCCAATCATCAACTCATGCATGAAAACGATGCTTCTGTATCTTTTCTCGACTACATGCACACACATGAACTCAACGATTTTGCGTATCTTCCATAAAAGTACCATTAACATCAACATTACGAGCAACAAACAGTTGCTAAAAAATGTGTTCTTTAAAAGGATGTAAAAGTAAACACAGCATAACTCTTCACTTACTACTAAATAGGGAGACACTACACACCTAAGGAAAGGCAGAGCGATATACACAAGGACACATATGATTTCTTGCGGAAACAAAAGACAAAAGAAATAAGCAAACTTACGAGATAACTTTGGAGAGCATGTAGGAAATCATTTTGGAGCTCCTTATTTTCCGCAATCCTAAGGACTAGCTATCACTTAAACTATTCCAGGGATGAGTTGATTGAGATCCAAACTGAAAAGTTAACCTTTTCTCATCATATTCACCTCTTTTTTCTTTAAACAAAAATTACCAATTCCATGCAAACAAACAAGCACAACGACAAAATACCACTTAAAGGGAATACGACATGGATAGGAGAATTATATAAAAAAATGACTACGACGACGGTGGATTTTACTGTGATACTGACACTGAAGTAGGAAGACGTAGCAGCTGAACGTTGGGATGGAAATGGAGCCAATGCGCTACTAACAAAACAACACACAATGCAGGTTTCTCATCCTACGCTTAACGGACGAACTATCGTCGTCGTCACGTACAAAGTCACCACATTGCATACATGTGTGTGTGTGTGTGTGCTCCTTCATATGGGGTACAGCCTGTACAGGTACAACAAACAAAGATATAAAAGCACAGCAGTAGCTCTGCGAATTGCCTGCACAAAACTGACGCTTTTTAAGAGCTAAGGATGACTGTAAGTAATGTTATTTATTGAGAAAACATCAGAGCCAGAGCGATAGTCTTAAATGGAGATTGAGCACTGTGTACTATACATACATAATATTTTTTACATAGGTTCAACTCAACTATGACCGTCGTTCTTTGTGATACAATGATGATGATGATGGTTGGCTGAATCGAATCTAGAAATAAATTTAGCTTTTAGTTACACATCACACAATATAACATGAACGAAGGTTGCAGTTGAGTTTGGCCCTTTGCCGGATACACGTTAGTTAAGAGGTAGTTACAAACTCGCAAAAACTTTCTTGCTCTGGGCTGCACTGTGTCCTGTTCCTCTCGGCTTTTCTTTAAAGATATGCGAATATGTATTTTATATTCGGTTTGTGTAGTATTTGCTAGTGAGTAGAGCTAACAGAAGTAGAGAATCTTTTAGTGAGCTTGTGTGGATGGAATAGAATCCTTGTAAATTGTTTCAATACATGTAAATGTAGGGATGATGAAGGAGATGAAATAGAATGAAGGGAATTGAGAGAGTCAACAACGGTGTACACAGGGATTTAAAATATCATTTTGCAGGCGTTTAAAACTTCAAGAAAGATAATATGGGCTTGCTAAAAACAGAACTTTTTTTATGGTTAGCTTGGCGTGGAGAATATTATGATAATGTGGGTATAGTATGTATTGTTAAGAAAAGTCACTTTGATAGAGGTTGCGTGATGATAGAAGGAATAAGGTGGAAACGGTGGAAAGACGTTATTCACGTTTAAAGTTAGAGTCTGGTTTTGATTTACTTAGTTTTTATGTACATTTGTAAATGGGCATGAGCGAAAAATGTTTTTCGTTCGAGTCAAGTTTAAGGTTCAAAATGAGAAATTTGAGTAAAATTGTAGTGAGGTGAAGTATGCAAAATTTTTGATGTGAATGATGCACACACGGCGGAAAAACTGCTAGACAACAATGTATGCTTTCCTTTTTTCTTATCGTTTATGAGTATTTGTAGAATTACAAATAAAATCCGCAGCTTCCATAGGATATTCATTTAAGATTTATAAAATGATAATTTGATGAGATTGTGGTTTGAAAGGCTTGAAGCATTTTCATTAACAAGGTCAGTAGTGTCGTATTCAGGCTGATTGTTCACGTACCAAGATCTGAGTACATACATACAAGGTAAAATTATGGTAAGGGTATCCATCATGCCATCATGAATGCTAATAAGAACTAGTGTTTTTGTTCGCATAAACCCCCGAATATGGTGATGGGATGACTTATGTCGCATGACAAGATGCACAGAGATGGTATTTCGCGGAACCAGTCATTTTGCATGTCACCTTTTATATCACAGAAGGAAATTATACGATACCTTACTTTAATCAAAATGTTTGGGAAAGGTTTTGGACTGTGTATTAAAATACAGATTTATTTATGGCAACGTCATCGCAGTCTGTCTTTCTATTTGTCTTGCTGATATGTGATGTCTACATGCCTAGCGCGACAATTATGAATGTGTGTGTCTTTGCTCTGATTGTAGACGATTAGGTGAACGGTTAGTTGCGTTATACTTCGAAAATAGTTTCAAAAGTGAAAAAATTGAGGACGCGAAATCAATAACAATTTGAAACCCTTTGATGTTTACGAAACCTACGAATAACTTCCACAGTCACATGTCACAGATAACAACATTTGTAACTTTCAACTAACCATGGAGTGGAATGGAATGGTGCGATATTTCTTTATACCATTACAATTTCGCTTATTTGGATCATGAAGTAATGTATACTAGCTTCGCAGTTTCTCTGCAACCTAACACCTGCCATATTACGTGTCAGTCATGTCATTTTTAGAATTTAGAACTGACAATGTCAGTGTCAGTTGCTTTATAATTTGACGAGCAAGTAAAAATGCATATTTTACATTTGCTAAAAATTGCGATAGGTGAAGGTGTTCAATATATGCGATATGACGTTTTGAACACCTCTTTCAATCATAATACCCATCCAATGGGTACAATTAGATTTCTAATTTCAATTGATTTGCTCTAGCACATCAGCAGTCTTTTAGCAGGAAGAGCAAGCTTGTCTTTCAATCTTGGTAAATCTTTATCAGAATTCCCTGGCACTCTAGCACCCCCATGTACATTTATGATTAAATCATGATTCAAGAATGGATAAAATCTAAATACAACTCATCTAATGGATTTATAAACGTGAAGAATAAAATGGAATATTATGAAGAAGCGCAACGAAAGCGTATTAAAGCCATAAGGAAACACAATTTTGTTATGCTTTTACCAATCTGTTAAAGTGTACTACAAGGTAATAAATGTTTGTGTATTCTTTTTATCAGGGAGATAATGAACTACAAAGCAGTTAATACACTTGAGGGTTGTGTTGAACTTTGTACAAATTGTTCGTCCAACCAACAACGGAGACTATACACAATAGATAAGGTGATGAAAACTTACAGTGAAAAGTAAAAATATTAGCATATAAACTGTTTTTGAAAAGCAAGCAAATCCGCAGAATTGTATAGGTTATGTATTTTTTGCAAGCATTATAAATTATAAGTATGCAACAAAAGCTCTGTAATTGATAGAATATGCCAATTCATGTGCTACTAAAATGAAACGAACGGTAGGAAATGAATTTAAAATAACTTTTTTAAACCCATACATTTTAATTAGTATCAACTGCCGACTGCTAATTAAACCACATAATATCATTTAGAACTGATGACTTTTTTCCATTCAATTGACTGCTTTTCTAGGAATAGAAAGCTTTAGGAATGGAATTGAAATCTTCCAATAGAAATAAAATAGACAATTCAATAAAACTGCAGAGGAACATGTTTGTCAATTCAACTTTGGTTTTTATCACGAAAATTTCCAGTTTTGCAAAGCTATTTTTGTCACAATCTCACTATATTTTCATTTGCTCCTCATATCAAAGTTTTAACTAAATCCTATTTAACTGAAGTAGATAAATGATCAACTGTATGTATGGCCGTTTTATTAATAAATGACATGACGGCGATATATTTTTTAAAAGATTGTGACGCTCGCTTCAAAATTTGAAATCTATTATGTATAAGATAATGAAAATAATATCATGGGTTAATAATGTTTCCCCACTAAACATGTGTGTTACTGACAAGACTATCATGTTTCTTCCGGTTTGAAATTCGGCATTTTTCGCTAAAAAGTTCAAGGAAATGAAATAACATGGTACATGCAAGGGAATGTTAACAACCAACTTCGCAAACTTTGAGATTATAACTATCCCCTTTATACGCTAATATCGTTTCAACTAAAAGATTTTTGAAACACAAACAATTGAAAGGCACTAGAGTTACACCTACCTCAATTATACCTAATTGGATTTGTTGGAGCATTGTCACGCACACACAAAACGTTCCACAGCAAAGTATTGTTGTGGTAATAATTTTGTCAATTAGATAGAATGGGTACACTTACTTACATAGTGCAGTGATAGTGATAGTGATGCACCAGTACGGAAACTGATTTAATAAACTGCTTGTAAGCTTATGAAGCAAGCCTCTTTAAGTATTAACTACGTGTGTTGGGCATCTAGATGGAAGCATAAAATATGACATTTAAGGCGAAAACGAAAACATAATCTAAAAGGTTGAATCGTTGAAGTTACAGTTTTGCCCCTTTTTTGCCCTTTGACCTCAATTTATAAATTCTCTGGCGTTAGTTACTGAAAACCATGTTCGTACTTTTGTTCCTCTTTGAAAATGCTGTCGAATAATATACTACGCAATATAGGTTGATACATGAAATGAAGTCGGGCCCTTTTTCAGGGCCTGGCTGACTTCTACTAAAGGGTCCTAGGGTCCTATATAAGGATTACCGAAAAAATAAACCATACAAATATAATGGAAAAAAGGATGAGCTTAGCAAATTTTGCTAATAAAGAAAAGTTGTTGAAAAATTGATTATTTTTTTAATTAGTGAAAACAGAACGAAAATATAAGCCGTTTACGAAAAATTAAGATTTAAAGATTTTTGACCGTTATAACTGCCAAGCGGTATTTTTTAAAATAATTAAATGTACCAGTCATCTAAACTTTTAGTAAGGTTTCGAATGATAAATATATCACACGATGACGACATATAAACATTTAAAATTCGAAACCGTTAATTGTTACCGTTATAACGGTTCAACGAATTTAGCTACGAAAGCCCTAGGTGTGAAAACATTGACTGTATTTTTCTTAAGTGAAAGCGGAACGGAAAAAATATAAAGCCGTTAACGAGAAATGAAGATTTAAACATTTTGACCGTTCATAACGGCCGACCAGTAACTTAATTTTGAAAACTGAATGCAGGAAGCGTCTTAAATTTAAATTATTTTTCGAATGATATATTACACGCTATGTATTTAATTTGAAAATTCGAAACCGTTAATTTTTGCCGTTATACAGGTTAAACGGATTTTGCTCAAAAACAATAGGTGTTGAGATGCTAACATTAGATACGGATTAGCGAAAACAGAACTTCAAAAAGTTAAACCGTACGCCCAGGAGATTGCTAACAGATTCACAGACACACGGAAAACACGATTTCATAAGGAGCTACGCTTCTTGATATTTCAAAAATCTTGCTTCGTTTATGAACTGCAGAGTGGGATGTAAATATCGACCAGAGGACGGAGACCGGAGCTAGCTCCTCCACCGCGGAGGACACACAGTAAAACTAATAAGCCTTAAAGATACTTAATAACTTACCACGTTATGCTATGCTACCCAGCCAGCGGTAACAAATTTTGACTGACTGTCATTATAACAGTTTACTTGGGAGTATCAATGCGCTTCATGTTTCCATTTCCATTTCCCATTATACATACATAATAGTACAGTTTGCAAAGGTCAGCGTCAGCATAGCAACTGTCCGTGGCCAAATGCATTCAATATAAAACTGGAACACGATACCAGAATCAGAACTTTTCGAGGGATTTAGAATTAAGAATGGAGGATTCGAAGTTGAATACTTATGTTTAGGACTATGTAGTGTAAAGTTTATCTACTCGTTATAAACGGAATCCTAATACATTATACGTCCAATCACCATTCAAATTGAAACTGATGGTGATAGTAATATGGCATATGCTAAAGTCTCACGATCCGTACGACTAACGACCAATTCTGATGTTAAACTGGAATGCAAAACTTACAATTGGATATCATGTGAGACTTGGATGGTACAAAATCAAAGAACGTCGGCTACTGGTACAAGTGTGTCATTATTAAGAACTTTTTAGTCAAGAATTTTATAGTGTGCAAAAAATTAACTTGCAAGGAGTCGGTCACTAAAAATATCATTGAGTTTTTGTCAAAAAATCTCAAAACATGCATATACTTTGTTATGGAGAATTCAACGGTGACAGTCATTTTCTAGAATGGGCATGTTAGATAATTTTAATCAATTGAGCGTCCATTTAAAAGGTTTGAAAAAAATCGCCTTTTTTGACCCCCTCCCTCCCCCATGTCACGCCTATTTAACATTGTAGGATAGGGAAAGTTAACATTAATGCCACGGTTTTGATATACCCCTCCCCCCGATTTCAAACCTTTTAAATGGACGCTCCAATAGCAGTGATTTAAATCTGAGTGAGTCATTCATACACCGCACTGGGGGTAAACAGCGAACAGTGCCTACTCACACAGCATAATACATGAATAGTAATCTTGTTGTGTAAGCTCCTCAATTATTTAATTAATGGTAATTGTTCATCTTTACGATTGAATGTTACATGCATTTGGTATAAACGCAAGCACACTTGTCAATTTAACATTTTAAATAACATAAAGCATCCTAAACGTATAACGTTTTAGTCATATGGTTTATTGTGTTTTAAATAACAGCTTACATTTTTATGTTAGTAGTAATAGTAAAGTTAACATAAGTATTTTTGATTCCAAATCATAGTAGTAAGATACTTCATGTGGCTCATGCTGTGTTAACACGCTGTTCGCCCTCCCATGCGGTGTATACATGTGACGAGACACGGAAAGTTAATTAAACATTTATTTACACAATTAAGCGTGCCAATTTGGAAAAATGGTGGCATGCATTGAATTCTCCATAACAAATTAAGAATGTTTTAAGATTTCTTGGACGAAAATTCGAAGACAGTTTGTGACTGTCTCCTTGCTAGTATGGCAGTTTTTACCACATGCATTCGATTATTACGCTGCTAGAATCCTTTTTTAACAAGTATATTAGTTCCGGCCATGTTTGTTCGTCTGTCAACACGATTCGAATGATATACATACACCGATTTCTACCAAATTTGGTGTTCATGTACCAGTGTCTGCGCGTAAAGAACCAAGCATTCCTTTACTAATGCGAAACTCGTCATGCATGTTGCATTTAACGATATTTAAATCATGTTTTTAATCAATTCAAAATATATTGTAAATAAAAACTAATGGCATGTCCAAACTTAAGTGGCTTTCAATTGATGATCATTTTATGCAAATTGACGTAGCACTTGTACTTAAAACTGGGATGAGTAGATCGTAGTGAAAGGTTTTTTTCCCGGAACGCATGCATGCATAACGCATAACCCACACCACACATGCAATAAAAGTGGTAGAATTAAGCTATGTAGCCGTAGCGTAGCTCCCTACAAATTTCAATCAAAACGGAATTCCAAGAAATTTTTATAAAACTCTCCTTGTTTACTGTAGATCACACAATTTTTTCGAATTTCAGTTACTTAACGTTTTAAATGACAATTAAAAATAAATATAATGTTTTATCAACGCCCTCAAGGCAATGAAAATGCGAAAATTGTCAAGATCTGTTTGTTGTGTCAGATTTAAAAACATCATAAACTGTATTTTGTTCATTTAACAAATTTCAAATCTGTTTTCGAGCATTTCCGGAATGCTATTTATTATGTTATTTTGTGCGTTGGTAGAGTAAGTAAATAAATACACAATAGAAAAATCTGCACGTTACGCGCAATCCACAACGCAAAAAATCTGTTCGAGTTGCGCTCACTGTACAACAACGGCTCGACGATGTCAAAAACTGATAGCTTATTCGAGAAGTTTAATCGTGAATGCCTTCATTGTGAAGTATTGCAAATCTTAAATATGTTGCTATAAAAATAAATTTCGAATTTGAAGTACTACGCGACCTTTGCCGTGGTATGGCCCATCTCAGAACTTAGCCAGCTATGGTGCTTATGTAGCGATAGGTGAAGTCGGATACATAGAATAGCTATTTACTATTTAACAAAGCCGTGCAGGCAGATAGATTCAAACTTTCGGCTTAAACGAGAGCGCCTAATAGTGCTGATTCAGTATAATATAATGTAACAGGGGTGTTCACTTGCTCCGCCATGTTTTGTTGCATACTTATTTTTTAGATTAGATTATAGTCGAATTATAGGCCAAAATTACTTATATCCAATTTATGTTACAGATACACCGAAGTACGTGGGCGACAAAAGTATTTGTTCCCAATTTTTAGAATACATGAAGCAAACTTACTTGTAGGATTGCTTTATGCTTGCTTCTGATGTACTGATCTGGATTTTAAATTTTTAAGATTAATTAATGTAAGGTTTTAAGGTAAAACGTCCGTTATTAATGTAAAATCTTAATACGTATTGCATAATAGCGTTTAATGAAATTTATTATTTAAAAAAAATCGAAAATTGAAAGCCATTTCAAGCGGAGAATGGAAGAAGCATAGCTTCCATTATCCGCCCTGCTCCACGTAAAAGCATGATATTCAGCTGCAGAATTAACATTATCCTCAAATACAACAATTAAGAAAACGTATATGCAATAATGAAAGTAGTCACAATCACGCATCAAGTATTTAAAGTTAATGCTACTATTTGCAAATTGTTACTACACTTTACTTCTGGTGATAATGCCAGAAATTCAGAAACATGCTCATTTTCTCTGATGTCTCGTGTCTGGTAAGTTAAAGATTTACATCAGTATTATTGCATTTAACTTTCTGATAATTTTATTTTTGTACATCATCGTGCATCCTTGCTTAACTTAACTTTGCCAAATCATAATTTGTATTTATTCACTATACTAAATGGAATATGCGAATATATTGGCAAGTATTAAAATAAAATTTGCATGTCAATTGAAATTAAAATCCATATGATTGGGTGGGATACGCCCTTCCCTTTCTTAGTTTATTAGAGATGTGTTAAAAAGTACTAGGAAACTAAGTCCGTAAAGAAGCACTTCTAAAAGTGCATTAGTTTGAACGAATAGTATGGTGTGTCAAAGTTTCTCTTGAATTCATTTGAATTTTACTGCGTCATCATCATCTTATGTTGTGCATCATACCATACTTCAAATATGTAATTTAGTTTTGGCAGCTGGTTTAAATAAGGCTTTGTTTTCGTTTAATTGCTGATTATGAAGAACACCTTCCTTCTGGCCATCTCCTAGGTCACGAGTCTTTTCAAAGCATACTTTTTGGCTCATGATCAGGTATCAGGTGTAGGTTTATATATTATATATAACAAAAACTTGATAAGGAAAATACATGCACTAACAACTAAAGCTTAGTAATAAAACAGCCATATTTAGGCAAGGCATGACAACGAATTAGATTTACGCTATGGCTAATAAACCAAATAAACTTGTCGTAAGTAAGTTTGTCGCATGTGGAACTGAAATGGAAATTCCAGAGTTTTCATCTTCTGCTCTAAATTTTAAAATGCTGCATATATGCTATCATCTTTATAAAAGCCTTGGATTTCGGGGAGCACGTCCGAGGTTTTCCTACATGAGTTTTCTTAAACAACATTGTCTATCGAACGAAGCGGTAACCATGCCATCTTATCTTATAACATTGTAATTTTGAAAAATATATTATCCCGAGATAGGGTTGAGGAAAAGTAAGAAAAGGCTTTACACCACTAAAAGGATTTCGTAGCAACCACTCGCACCTTTTCCTTCTGCGATTCTCTGAAGAGCTGATACTTCTGATACAATGGAAAAGATGTCTCAGGCATGGACGTATAATTAAAACTGGACAAGCTAAGGCTTCGAATTTTTGTGATTATACATAAATCGCACATTTCCAAACTGGAGGACTACTGCAATACGTATACGAATTAATATTTTCGTTCTAGTTGTTGTGATGCATTGATTATGCATTAAATACATAAATGCCAAGGATACTTGGTCCTCCGATCAGTTCATTTCTTAAATATCACTGATTAAACTTTATTTCCTATATCAAGCATTGCCTTAGCTGCTCCAGTGTAATTATACCTCCATTGTTTCAGGTGTATGAAAAATTTGCTGTTGGCAGCTTTGCGTTACCTAAGGCTACTTTTACTGAAAGACACAGTGATTCTTTTATAGATATCAAATATCATGGGGAAAATACGATGATGTTTTTAACAGTGCCAGTCTGGTGTGGTGCAGTGCCAGTTTGGAAAGTTATAACTTAACGCTGTCAGTGCCTGCGTTTGAGTTATAGGAAATGCGATTAAAATAACATTTTTAACGCATGGACAAAATTAGATTACGACAATAATGCAGCTATTAAACATTCGACATGAATTAATGCTGTCAGTATCGACTTTCCAAATTATATTTGGTTCCCGGTTGAGTAATGGAATATTCTTGGATTAACACAAGAAAACAAGAAGACACTATACTTTCAACATGAATAATCCGTCACTGCCTGCTTTCCAAGTAATTTTTAATTCCCGTTTAGTAATGCAATATCATTCAATCACTACCAGAATGCAGCCACTATAAATTATTTATTAATTGATTCCATCATCACCATAATAAATGCTGTCAGTACTGACTTTCTAAAATATCTATAGTTCTCATGTAACCAAGAAAAACATGTGATTTGAAACAACAATTATACACATAAGTAAATATAGTTTAATAGTTCCATTCCCACGTGACTGGAGACCATATAAGTAAGTGATGCTGCCAGCATCGACTTTCCAATTAACGGTCTTGAGGAATTGACCAGATTTTCTTCAAGCCACATGTTTCCACACCAAAAATGTATTCCTCCACTTCACTTTCGGGGTGAGATTCATCTCCATTTTCTTCCAAAGTGCTTTGGGTTGAGCTTCGGGAGACAGGATTTTCTCTTCCTGGTCGACCTTTTCCATCCTAACGCAAAATAATTCCGTTTCCTGTTGTCGAAGTGTCAATTCTTTTTCACGGAGTGTAGCCGTCAGCCGTTCATTCTCTGAATCCTTGGAAATATTTTCCTCTATAATACGTTTTTGCTCCACTTTCTTTAATTGCAATCTTTCCTTTTCCTCTTGAGCTTGCCTAATCCGCTTTCGTCGACCCGTATTTACGGTATTCGCATAGCGACACATATAGCAAAACATGTCACATTCTGCAAACTTGTTGTTAGTAACGACTTTCTAAACAAAATTGACTAATATGCTAAATGAAAAGGAATGGAAATGTTTACCTTGAATTATTGCGTCACATTCTGGGCAACGACCAATAGATGCATTTGTCCAAGGTCCACGATTTGAAATCATGACTTGGCATTTCTGTCAGTGAGCTATAAATAATAAAAAACAAACTTAGTATATTCGATTCCCGCCTGACTGAAGCACTTCAACTAATTTTTAAATCAATAGGTGGTTAAAAAATTAAAACTTGAATGATTGATTTATTGAGCTTGATTTGGAACTGTCTCCCCACAGTCCGAACAGAAGCGGTCAAATGATGATAAAACTGCCGGCCTGTATGGTCTGCCTGCCTGCCCAGCATATGGGTTATACCTATTAGATCCTCGTCTTTGGAATCTACCCCTCAATGCCATAATGAAAATCTAATTGTGCTGTCAGAAACGAATTTCCAAACAACGATAAGGTTTTCAAGAAACAATTAATTATGTTAATTATGAGCACTGGTTTTTTAATGCTAAAAAATAACTAGACGAAGGAGTAATGAAATATGAACAATCGGCTTATAATTGAGTTGCCATATGTTTTCCTTTCCTTACTAAAAAGGAGCGCACTGCCATACTTGCCAACAACATGGCAAATCGAATGAAACTTGAAACGTTTCAATGAAAGCGCGGGATTGTGGAATTGGTAGTTTGCTTTGAAAGCATATTAAGAAGAAAAATTCGCTCGGCTTCTAATTTTGTTTATCACTCTGTTGTTGACTGTTGCAACTCACTTCAATCCATAAGCTCCGCGATATTCAAGCTTATATTAAACTTTGCAAATCGCGTTTCCTTTATTCAATTTTCACCAAACTGAAGCCCTTATTTTAATCACTATTATAATTTAACGGTTTTTAACTTTATTTCGCGAATCATTTTTTATTTTTTGATCCCCACCAAACTGAAGCCCTTATTCTGTTAAATGCTAATAGTTGTTTGTATCGACTTTCCAAAATTATACCGACTTTACAATTCTCATTGGAAGCCCTGTTGCGTGATGTATTTGTCTAGAATATTCATTTAATCTATTTACCTTATTCATATCTATCTAGCAGAGTATCTGCTATGGGCTTTCTAGTA
>JAHZNA010004676.1:0-11552 GCA_027743935.1 Sinodicranocentrus sp. ZH6 | reverse complement strand
CTCCAATTTCGACATTATGAATTAGACTTTGCCAATTCTCACGAAAGAGCTCTTTAGTATGCTCGATCCTTCGTAGGAAACCCATTCTGAATTTCAGTCCTGTTGTTTCTCGCTTCTTTTCCTGTCGATGTTTGCTTGTCATACAAAATAAGCATTGTAGTGGTACGGTATATATACCGTGAACCGTGGCATTGTATTGGTGAGGTTGGTAGGTGGTCATTACTGGTCATTGGTGGATGTGATTGATGTGAAACGAAGATGATGCATGGGCATGGACACTTTGGACACATAATGCACAAGGGAAATTGAGGTATTATCGAATCGAAAGAGAAAAATGGATGGATAATGTGTATTAGAGCCGGCGAGTGAAGAAAAGTGATTTTGTTTAGTAATAAAATGATAATTAATTAGTAGTGCAGAGATAGAGATGAAAGGTTGAAAGCCATGAGACAAAAACTCATCAGTTTTAGAAGATTATGCAAAAATGCAAATGCAAAAAGAATATGTAAATACTGGAAGATAAAATAAGGTCGAATTGTAATTTAAATAATTTGTTCGGTTCAATTAGAACAAATCTTCATATAGTACCTATACAGTATCCACAGAAAGGCAAGAATGATAAAGCGATCAAATCTGACTCAATGAGAACACTCACCTCTGCCTGCGGAATCAGTATCCATAAACGTTTTACTTTATATATGATATGTAAAACCTAGCTGCGAAATCGAAATACTGAATACAGAGAAACTGGAAGATAGTACAATTATCAATTAAATAGTATAGTATAATTACCATATTACCATCTATGTAAAAATCCTTTCATTTTACAAGGAAACGTTTTTAAGTGTAGAGAGAGTTTTAAGGCAAGTGACATCAACTGTGTCTCTGGTCTAATTTTCAACGTAGATCACGAATCTGAATTGACTGAACTCCCTTTTCGTAAAACGGAAGGTTGGCCGAGCTATGAGAGAATATCGAAAGCTCTCAAATTGAATTAACATGGGAAATAAGTGCAAACTTTTTATTTCATCAAAAATAAAGCGTGCGAAATAAGTAAGAAATTGTGTTATACGTATATCAAACTATGTTAAAATTCGTTATAGATTTTTTAGTCATGAAACTTATACTATTTTTCGCCGACTTGTGCTTAGTACTTTCACCTGTACAAATTAAAGCTCGCAAAACAAATAACATCGTATAACTCGAAAGATGATCACTATATTTAAAAATGATTCCTTAGCCGTAATATAGGAAATGTAGTAGAGATTACAGAATACAGACCCTCCGCTCCGCTAGTTCAGCTAGTTGCATAGAAGGTTTGGATACCCTATTATTAGAAATATGAGGAAACGCACTGTGCGCAGGGGTTTTACGATATCTCCACGTTTGTGAATTGTAGAACGCAACCCAAGAATGAATAAATTGACATATATCTAAATTTATTTGCTTCGGATGATTTGCCAGCCACTCATCTGCTTCCAGGTCGATTTTTACTGCTTTCGTTTCACGTTTATTAAAGAATAAACCAAACTGATGATAATTATTATAAAATCATTGTCCGTCCGTAGGGCCACGTTGTGGATGTTGATAATTATAAATAGGTATTTTGCGCGTGCGTGTAGAAATTATCAACAAAGATTGGCTGTAACGAATCGAAACATCTCATGCTTGCGCATATGTGTCGTGAAGAAGCCGGTAAATATAGGACGGTGCATGACTTCCACTATTCAAATCAACAATAGGACACGTTTAAGAATGAAAAGGTCAATGGTAATTCATTATGTTAGCTAATAGGGGCTTACATGTTAAAAATAAATAGTGATGTCAACTCCGGTGGTACATAATCAAATACAGGTGCGTAAACCTGAACATTCTCCAGGATATTTCCGTCCCGGTAATCAATAAGTTCTTCAGGCGAGACGAACCGGTTTGTGATTTTCATTTCTGCCGACTTCGGATATTCTGGGCTCAGTTTATATAAAGGAGCCAAAACTAATACCTGGAAGAATTAGGAAACAGGTGTATATTTAGTAATTACATTACAGCCAAATTCAATTGTGTAAAAAAAAACGGTAATCTTAGAATAATTAATCAAACTGACGCACAGGCACATTAAAGTATTTGGCGGCCAACAAAATTTGATGACTTCCAGCGATCGCCTTCAGACCACCATTCGCTAAGACTGTGTGAGTTCCAATTACTATTTTATCCACTCTGGACATTAAACTAAATGCGGCAGTGTCCTCAATCAATGTTGTTGCTATTTTACTCTTAGCTAAACTTTTGGCTAGTTCGTTTCCCTAAAATACATGTATAAAAATACATGTATAATAAATTATACACGCATGTCATACTGGCGTTTTGCATATTGTACAAAAAATGCAATGCAGGTCTTAAGTCCTATCCTACCTGATAGAAAGGTCCACATTTAACGATGATAACTTCAAATTTTCTTGATTTTGAAGCTCTTTTTAAGAATGCTTCAACCGTCCGCGATTTTCCAATTGTAAGTATGACCTCGTGCGAATTAATATGTTTTTCCGCATCTTCTGCAATACTGTCAGCCCTAATAGATTTTTAAAACGGAGAATAAGCGACGAGGACGAGATAAACCATGAGATCCCGCAAGGGCAAGATAGAAAAAAGAAACATGCTCGATCATTGTGCACGGAATAATTAGTCTCATACCCATTTTCTAATTCCGATGACAAATCCAAAATTGCTCCTAAAATATCTGATCTCAAGTCAGGCAATTCTTCTGTATAATCGACTTGTGCGTCAGAGTCTAAGCGAGAAATAGTGTGGGCCTTCCCTTTCTGTCAAACAAAACAAAATTAAGCATCAAAGTATCCATGTACAAATATTTCCCTCATGTAATTCACAAATATGTTTTAATTCGTTATGCTATGAGTTTAAGTTATAACTGCGATCATAAAGTAAGTAATGATCGCAGAGTTGTAGAGATCCAGCTTTCCAACAGCCCAAATAATGTACTTTTAATTTTGTAAATTTAGCTCTTAAAGCTGTAGGGAGCGTCCATTTAAAAGGTTTGAAAAAATCGCATTTTTTGACCCCCTCCCTTCCCCCATGTCACGCCTATTTAACATTGTAGGATATGGAAAGTTAAAAAACATTAATGTCACGGTTTTGACATACCCCTTCCCCCCGATTTAAAACCTTTTAAATTGACGCTCCCGTAGAAAACAGAAGTTATATCAAGCGTAACTTGAAAGTATGTCATGTGTTATTTAAGTAAAACCATAAAAACACTACTAACATGTTTTCTAGTCATGAAGTCCTCCTGCACGGTTTTGATAAGTCTTTTGAGCACATTTGATGGAGCACTTTCTGATACAGCAGCTTTTGTAAGACGCTCGGCAGTGTCTTCAAGCCATCGCATTACCTCTCTAAAAGAAATTTGGTAGAGTTTGAAAGTTTGAATTTAAACAATGCATGTCACATGTGGTGAAAATGATCAATATATAATAAGTACTTACTCTGCATTTTTCCAAGAATCCGATTGAACATACTTCTCAGCAAGACGTAATGTCCGGGTGGCTAACTCGTGAGACCTAACATATCGACTAAAAACCGAGAAAAAAAACTAAATGACAAGTAAAAAAAGTTCATCTGAGCGAGATTTTAATCTCTGTACAAAATCTTAATAATTTTGTACAAGTTGAAAAAGTACACGGTCCGCGGTGCGGTTAGATTTTTTATAAGTACAGTTAGTAAAATCATACCAGTATAAATTATAAAACTATATTTATAAGTTGATAGAGCAAAGCTTATAGTTATTAAACCTCGCTTGGTTGATAAAAGTAGCAAATAGTTTCAAATATTGAGCATACCCCCGTTTCAAAGAAATTTCCAATTGCTGCAGAAGAGTTAAATATTGCAACTCTTTTGAAGAAGTCATCTTTTGTCTTTCAAGTACTGGAAATTTAAATACACAACTCAAAAATACTTTTCCAGCAGCAGCAGACAGAATAAGTTCTTATTTTAGAATTTGCGATTGAACATCAAAATCGTGAATCTCTTTCCCTTCTTTGCAACTCTTAGCTCTCAATGTTATGTGTATAAACTTCGTAAACTTCACACTGTAGTCGTAGTCGAATTGTAAAAAGCGAATTTGCATACAGGCCCCGAACTTTCTACACTTGATACTTTTTAATAATCAAATCAAATAAAATGGATGATCTTAACTCTATCCCCTGTTTCACCATCTGTGATCTTGTAAGAAACTCCTTGATCGTGGTCTTGTCAGTCAAAACAAATCCTTTTGGATTGGATTTGGATTATGCTGTATGCATGATTTTTATGATAAAAAAGGATCAAATTTCCCCTTTTACAATTTTTATCCTGAAATTCCTCAACTAGACGAACAATGTTTACGTGCTTCTTCGTTCGTCTTTACGTGTATATATAGGCCATTACTTTCAAGTGTGTTACTTTCAAGTTACTTTTGTGTTATCGCATCTGTGTGATCGCACCGCACCGTGTGCCTATCAAAGATTCTCCTTCTAGTGTTTACACTTTTCACAACAAAGTTATGTATGTATGTTGACGTTGATATTTTGCGGTATTTATCAGCTGTTGTATAAAATTTACCATTGTGTGAAATACCAACAAATCAAGGTTTACTTTATAATTTATATAAAAATACTTGAACCGCTAGCCCACATTTTAAAACGAAATTGAATTGACCAAAGACAAAACGTTACGCTGTTGAACACTTGTGATTTGTAAGGGACGGGAAATCAATTACGGTATGTGTAATCAAAATCAAATCGATTAGAACTTGTACTTTTATTGATGTTCGAAACTTGCTGAAGCTGAAACAGGTTTCAAAAATTCTTTTCACAAGGATAAGTGGAAGTGGAAGATACTTTCACGTGGAAGGGGGTAGTGTGAGGGGTAGTATGAAGAGTTAGAGCATGAGAGGTAGTGTGTGGGGTAGCATTACTAGCATTGGATCCCGATACCTTAATCCAACCGCGTTATGTCAAACCAATTACACGGCTAAATTTTACATATTTTGATATGCATGTTTTAAATAATAAATTCATGGTTTCATATTTGTGAAATTATTATCATCCTTTTACAGTGTTGCCAGTAGTGGCTGCAGGTTTGGAAAGAATCCTTACTTAGGTGCTCATATTCGCATAACATCATGGCACAATATAAAGGAGCAGCCAGTGAAGGTTCTCGGGCCATGCAGCTTCAAAAGCGCCGAGAAAAGGAGCAACAGGAAGTGGAGTTTCGAAAGAACAAAATGATAGAAGATTTGAAAGTGGATAAAATGGAAAATAAATTCGCTGTGCATTATGATGCCGTGGAAGCCCAGCTTAAGGTAAGGCTCTGGAGTCGAATAATGTTGAACATTCAAGTTTTATGCATAATTATTAGTTTTCTCACATAAAACGTTAATATTTTGACAGGCCGACGATAACAAAGTATCTGATAGTGATAGCAGCAGCAGCGATGACGAGCAACAACAGCAAGACAGTGATAGTGAAGATGATGACTCCAATACCACAAGTAAGCCAGGTACTTCCACTGAAGGACCACCGTTGAAAAAAAAGAAAATTGGCAAAAATCCCGATGTAGACACAAGCTTTCTTCCAGACAGAGAAAGAGAGGAAGAAGAAAATCGACTTAGGGAAGACCTGCGACAAGTAAGACATATTTGCAATTGCTGCTGATCCAAGTTGCAACCAAAATTCGACAAAATAGATTGTCTAAAATCTGAATTATTAGGAATGGGTAGCCGCGCAAGAAACTTTAAAAAATGAAGAAATGCAGGTTACATACAGTTATTGGGACGGATCTGGACATAGGCGGACACTTGTAGTTAACAAAGGTAGTTTAATTTTGTGGCTTGAGTTTCTATTCTCAGATTCAACTTTAAGTGCTACGATACTTTATACTTGTAGGTACATCCATTTACCAATTTCTTCAACGATGCATGGAATCTCTGCGGAGTGACTTTGGGGAACTTAGGACAGTTACGGCAGATCAGTTAATGTTAGCTATTTAACTTCCAAGAATTTATTAATCGAATTTGATAATGTATTGATTGCATGCTTCTATCTAATGATTGGAACTCGCATTTACAGGTATGTCAAGGAGGATCTCATTCTTCCTCATCATTACACATTTTACGATTTAATCGTAACAAAAGCAAGGGGTAAAAGTGGCCCTTTATTTTCATTCCATGCACGTGATGATATAAGAATGACAAGTGACGCAAGCAGAGAGAAAGAAGATTCTCATGCCGGAAAAGTTTTGCTCAGACATTGGTAACGCTTTTTCTTTTATAGTTACTCACTCATGTATAGAGCGAAAATTGTCTTAAAAACATACATTCAAAGCTTAGATTCTACGTATTTTTTATCGATTGATGTGCGTTACGATATACTTTGCTTTAATTGCAGGTATGAAAGGAATAAACATATATTTCCAGCATCTCGTTGGGTAATTAACCTATATACGAATTACGAAACGATTTAATAACAAAATAACTCATGCATACAGCCCCAATAAGTTATGCAATTTTATTATGTAAAATTTCTAGGAACCATATGACCCTAACAAGAACTACGGAAAATACACAATTTCAGATAAATCCAAATGAGAGGATTATCATGTATACGGTTTACTTTCAACATTTACCTACATATACAATAATCTCCCGGCGGCCGGTATATCTATTTAATTAAGCCGGATATCGGTATTCATTAAATTCAGTACAAGTTGTTAATTATCGTATAAAAACTAATAAACGAATCATTTATTAAAAATTGTTGTGTAATGGTGTCAACATTAAGTTCAATCGTGTAAAAAAGTATAGCATGACTATATTCATTGATTTAAGGTATAAATTTATAAACACTAAAATAATATATACCTAAACAAGCAACAGACAAGGGGGAAGCAAAAAACATCCAAGAACTGTCTGCCTACGTGAACGATGAACAATCAGGCCAATTTAAGATAATAATGAGATACCTACCTGTCACACCATGCATTTATATTTCAGCCTACAATATTGTAAAGCATGTATTGTTGGTATGAAGTAAATATACCAATTTTAAAGTTACCTTACTTTGTTATATAATAAACGATACCACTAGCGAGATTATCCAGAGCTTCTTGTGTAGAAAATTTTTCTGAAAGACGACAGTAACGGATTAAAGTCTTCGTGTCGATTCGAGGAATTATAATACAATGATCCTCGCAGGTTACAAGGAATGCTTTCACTGTTTCCATATTCAGTAGTTCACCTAAGATTAAATGGCAATGACATCCATAGCAAATATTGATAATCTTTTAACAACAAGCTTATACTGACAAGAGGAATTCATTACTTACAACAATATTTAAAGTCTGAATCTGATCCTTTCAGCAGTTTATCTAACAGTGATTTCTGCAAGTCCACCGTTTTCATTTCTTTTCCGTCACCTTCACCATCAATGAGCATGGTCAGTGAACCAGCTAGAGATCCGTATACATCCAGATATGGTACAAGAAGATTACGATAAAAATCTAAAGTTCGAAATGTTTCTTGAGAGCTTATCACTTTTACTGATTCTGGAATGACAACGATATTTTGATCAGCAGCAACGTTTTGCTGATACACCGGTTCATCAAAGTATTCTTCATCGGATTGATCTTCCCATCGATTGTACGACTTCGTGTCTCGCTTAATAAATGTAGAACAGAATCAATTAAATCGGGAAACTACTAATACTAACAGTAGCTGTACTAAGATGTGTATATAATCAAAATCAACTACCATAACTAAGGTAATGATGCCCACATCATTCCAATCCTGAATTTGCTTTCTTAACGCAGTTTCCGCCGTTAAACATGGTGGGTGCAGTAAAAATCCGCCAACTATAGTCTCATATATACGTCGACAGTGATAAATAAAATCTTCATCTTGCAATTTTATTTCAATATTCAATCCCTGAAGAACTGTAAGTTGTGTCCCACACATTCTAAATACGGCTGTGGCTAAATTCAAGTTTATATTGTATCAGCATTATATTACATAGTAAAGAGAATAAAATAATTATAAGGAAAATCTCATTATCATTACCTACTATAGCGCCCATCATAAAGTCAACAAGCAAATGGTTCGCGTAATAACTTAGTTTGTATAAGCTGTCAGCAGTCAACTTTGGTTTGATTCTGAACAGGTCTAGATCATTGAGCCGCTCACAAGAAATACAATCATCAAGCATATCCATCTGCCAATAAAGTTTAGGAGTTTTTAAATTAAATCATAGTGAAGGTACTATATAGGTACACAAATGTGCATTTCTTTAAGTCATTTACAGCTCTTAACAAAATTGATTCAGGAGCACAATCAATATGCGAAAATCCAAAATCCCGTTTCGTTGCCTTAATGAAATTTATTAACCACTGTAATTCAGTTTTCAAGTTTTCTGAATCAATTCCGTGTCTAAATTTCTTCATGAGTATAAACGCTAATAAGTGCGAAGGCAGTACGCTCTGAGAACTTGCAGCATCTACAACATAATTAAGTTACACTAATTTATACACTCAAGTTTACATTTCTGAGTAATAAAACCATTTGAATTTATACAAGTACTCAATCAAAATACAACTATGAATATAAATATAAAAAATTATGAATAACGTACCGTATATAATATGGAAGTTTAAAAGATCCAAAAAACATGCTTTCTCAAGTTCATCTTCAGCTGGATAAAGCGGAGTTAATTCTCCATACAAAGACGATACCGAATTAATAGAATCGGACGAGTTCCACCGCAGGAAAGCACAGTCTTTGCTTCTGCAATAGCTTTCTGACTGCCCACTCAGAATCCGTTGCATCTTTAAATTTTTCTTCATGCTATTGTGAAACTCCTAACAATATTTAATAAAATAAAATAATAATAAGGGGTATTCTTTTTTTGATACGCAGATCTGAAACGACTCAATACAACTAACAAAGTTAACAAAGTAGCAACTCACCCGGAGGCAAAAAGGTTGGGAAAAATTTACATGAGCTATTCCTTTTGTTGTTTGAGGCGTAAGAAAATTATAAATTCTACAAAGAAATGATCTGAAATGACTGAAAGCAGAAAAGTCTCGACATTTATCACTACAAAGTTCACTCAAATCCGGCAGAGATTCGTAGCTGATTGATACTGGAACAAAGTAAACGTCTTCGATGTTATTTTTTAAATATTCCTCGTGAATAATTCTCAACAGTTCAGCTACATAAAAATAAAAATCATACTTAACTCGCAGTGGCATCTTATCATATGCTCAATAATAAAATTAGTGGATAGCAAAGCTTTCCAAAATGTGCACTGTTAAACAGCAGGGCTTACTTCCGTAAATTGCTGAAGATGACCTTCCCGTTCTTGATCTCTTACTTTCTGAGGTAAACATAATATTGTTCCCATTCCGTAAAATATTGCGTACGTATAAAGCCAGAGCTGAACTATATTTGTATTCACTGAATTCATCCTCCTCCTTTTTAACCTTCAAATAGCCTCCAAGACCCCCAAAATACGTAGCAAGCCTTCGACTGCGTAAATAATTTAAAAATAAAACCATTTATTTTAAATTTACGATAAACAAACACGACAGAATCAATAGGCGTCAATGAAATTATTAAGAAGAATTGACGTCAATCTTTGAAGAATTCATACTTGACATTGTGACTAGACATAAAAGCTGGTGTTCGTATCCCATGATAAGCCAGAGTCCAAAGAAGTAAGGGAGTATCGAATTTAGAACGTGATACAGGAATAAACACAATTGGTAAGTTGGTAGATTGTACACGCTTAAGAACTTCAATTTGGACTCCATGAACTAAGACTGAGTCAAATGTCCTCGCTAAAATTTTTTGATAAATCCAGGCTGTAATTCTGTCGTACACAAACAAACAATTACTCTTTACTAAAACAATATTATACTATCAATGCCATTATTGACCATTATGAACATAATGTTATGTTGTAATAAGTAATTTAATACGACCTATGCTATAAATATATTTGGTTATAGCTTTACCGTATGAAGCTGGATAGCAGAAACATAGGAACTGTCTTGACTTCAAGTTGGCGAACAATACTAAAGATTCCGCTTCTAATTTGATTAACTAAGGTTGAGTTGTCAAATATTTCCTCTGGACATACCTAAAAATGTATAGTGTAAAGTCTAATATCCTCATATTTCTTTTCAAATTTAATTTTTCTAAGCCGCAGAGAAAAATAAGCTTATATGCATATAGACAACATATAGCATATATATATATATTGTTTTTCTCTGTCTAAGCCGACACTAAGTCCGTAGATTCAAAATTTGAATCTATTTAGTCGGATTACTGACTCATATCCGGGATTCCCGGATTAGTCGGGTGTATAATAAAATCATATGGCAATTATAATTATACATCTATTGAGTAAACTAAAACACTTACTGCATATAAATCGTCATCTTTTTCTAGTTGTGCCCAAGTCGGAAATTTATATAGATGTGCGAAATTACAACTGTTTTTAAAGTGGGAAAAAAATGGGAACATTCTCATCATTTTGCTATTATAAATGCTTGAAGTCACAGGAAGAAAACAATCCACCAGTCCAATATATTTAGTATCTTCGTCCAATGAAATCTTGAAAAAATAAGAATTTTATTATGAGAAAAAAAAACAAAATAATTACGAGAAAGCGGCCTGTGGCTCAAAATTCCCAAAAATAATGGTCACCACCACCAACCACCTAACCTACCTGCGATTCCGGTAAGCAGTACGTGCAGCATTTTGGCAAAGGTCGTGTTCCTAATGAGTCCGGGGTACAATTTGCAGAAGGGTAGATTTTGAAGTTGTACAAATGAGTAATGGTGCTCTCTTTCTGCATGAAAACATTTTTTATACAAATTATAGTTCCCAGTAAGCCATCTAATTTAGCCTAATTTTAAACCCAAGGTTTCGATAATCTATAATATATTATGAAATCGGCGACGGTGACTTAATAGTGTGAGGGGCAGCATTGAGCCTTCAGCCCCCCTAAAGAGTTTTTATTTATTCACATCTCACCTCAAGTAGCGTTTCTAAATTCTGCTTTCTCCGTTTATTTTCCATGCCATATTGAGAACGGCCAAATATGCTTCGCGATACGGTGATTTCCATTTTGAATAATCCTTTAGCACCGGTTGCCAGTTGACTTGAATACAACTTAGACGGTTGGATTGGACCAAGGAGGGGGGTGGCAGTAAGATTTTGTAATAAGAATTTTTGGACATGAAAAATTTTCGAAACTTTTTTTTGACTTGGAAATTTTTCGAAGATTTTTGAAGAACTAATGGATTATAACCTAACCTAACCTAACATACATCCTATATAATAAGCGAACGATGTACCCGGTGGGTGGTTGGTTGAGTATGCAAGGTTGGATATTGCTTAGTAAGGGGCATGATTTTTTTTTCCATAAATAGGTTTAGCAACATCTCATGAGTTCAAAAGTGTTATCCCAAGGGGGGTGGGGGTAACCGATGACCCCCAAAATATT